>JBBPBX010001304.1:88418-98444 GCA_038048925.1 Garcialebias charrua
AGCCTGGCCCTCGCCATGCACAGCTCCGCTCAATTCCCATTTCCCTTCACTGCTCAGCGAAGTGAAGGACAAGGGTCTGGTTTTAACCAGGCTAAGATGGAACTGGAAGCTTAGGTGAGCCCTCGAGCTATTCTGGGAGGATTTGAAAGAACGCCATGAATCCTATAGCAAAATCCCCACAATTTGATGTCTAACTTGTTTATGTACCAAATAAAGTTGTGAGGGTAAGAAGAGTTTATCTGATAAAGTCTAAACATTTTAGGCAATTTAAGTTTGTCACAGTATCAACGTTCAGATCCTGGAAAATCTGTAAAAATCACATCACTGTATTTTCCGCCGTACACATCGCTTCACCGTATAAGTCGCATCTTACTCGCCGCTGACGCGTCGCGTTTGTTATGCGTCACCGCTGACAACCCGGAAATGTTGTGCCAAAAATCGATTGGCTGCCAAATGGCGGCTGCGGGAACGTGTATGGGAGGACTTTAACAAGAATTTTTTCAGATTAACACTTAAAAACAATTATTGGTTTGCTTGAAATTATAGTGAAGGTGTGTCTCAGTTGAACTTTTCCTTAACAAATGCACTTTGCCGGTCAAATCAGCTGCATTTCAAAAGCCGATTCACAGAAGAGGGAGTGAGCAGAGCGACAACTCGCTGTGCATTTCTTTAAAGGAGACCACAGATAGGTTTTTTACATTTTTATGGTATGTCTTTGGGCTATCCAGACAATGTTCATTCAATTTAATACACAAAATAATTCTTAGATAATCAATTACTGTATACCCTTTTTAATTCTGCCATTTTTAACTTTCGTTTTGAACGACTGGTTTATGATAATGAGCTCTCATGGCCACGCCCTTCAAAGATCTGTTTACATTTACTCCGCCCTCTGTAAGAGCCAGTATCTCTAATCTGTTGTTGTTTTAAAATTAGCTCTTTTTTTATTACTCATTTGACTTACTGTTAGTGCTAGCTTAAGATAATTTACCGAAAGCCGTCTGCGTGCGCCGCCATGAGCTGCTCCTTTTAGCCCGAATCAGAGGCTAAAAATAGCTCGTTCCTCCTCCGCCCTTTTATGTCCGCTCGTTGCATGCGGCGCTTTTGGGAGCGATCTCTGCTTCAGTCCAGATATACACAAAGTTCACTGAGTGTCTCCAGTTAATTTATCCGTATGAGGCAACCTCTGACCGGACCCCACGCTCCACAAAAGCTATCAGCTCCTAGCATATCTGTCAAGTTTCCCGTTTTGGCCGGGAAACTACCGTATTTTACCCCTCTTTCCCGTCGTCATCCCGAATTATTATTTTCCCGGAAATCTCCCGTATTATAATATTATAAAAAAAATAATTAAAAAAAAACATTCCAGTGCCTCTGTCACTAGCCTCGCGAGAACTGCCACCTGCAGTAGCCTCGGTGGCAGTTCTCGCGATGTTAGTGTTGGCAGCGGGAACACAAACCCGGAAAAACACAGAGATGGATGAATGTAACGAGAGAGAAGGCGTCCTGCCAAAAAAGTTAAGACTTCGTGTAAATATCTTGAAAAATGGGACAGCGAATTTACTTTCCTAAAGAAGAGTAGGGTGGGGCACAATTACGCGTTTTTTAAGATTTGTAACTGCGACTTTAGTGTCTCTCATGGGGGAAGGAACGATGTCCGTCAGCATGAAAAATCCGTCAAGCACAAAGGTAGGCCTATCAGATTGTGATCACATAACTGGTTTGAAAGAGGCTGATAGGTAGTTATTTTAGATTTCTTGTAAACCTGTCTTAAAATGTAAGGGGTCCTGGACTTTGGTTGGGCTAGTGCAGGGGTCTGCAACCTGCGGCTCTGGAGCCACATGCGGCTCTTTGGTCCCTCAGCAGTGGCTCTTCCAAGCTTTGATCAAAACTAACTTTAAACTGAATTTTATTTGTTCTTATAACAACAAAAAGGGCTAGTTTTAGCAGTTTTTCCTGTCATTTCCTTTGCAAATGTGTGAATACTAGAACTAATAGAAGGAGTAAAACATAAGTTAACTTTATTTATTCGAAGTAGGATATTTAATTTTTCCACAATTAAAATAATTTACCTAGACCTGCATAGTTCATTATTTTATTTTTTAATTGGGAAAGATCACATTATTTTTCCTTCTTTATGATAATCTGGTCTTTTTTAGTCTTAAAATGTAAAAATATCAACAAATCGTTAGATATTTTCAGCTTTACAATGGCCAGAAAACTACAGGTCAGAAAATTGTCCTCTAACAAACTTAAAGTGGTCTGTGGGCCACCAGTTGAGAATCCCAGTTGTAGCAGGTATTGTGGCTCCGGAAACGTTTAATTTAGTGAACAAAGGGGCAGAAATGGCTCTTTTGATCATAAAGGTTGCAGATCCCTGGGCTAGTGGGATGGCTCGGCGTACCCGGCAGAAAATTTCCCTTATTTTTAAATCCAAAACTTGACAGGTATGGCTCCCAGCCAGCTCCCGCACGCTGATGGTCTCTTCGCTGGCAGTCTGCTTGTTTTCCGTCTGCCGGCTGCTCGTTGGGAGCGATCGCTAATACGCTAAAAATTGAACTAAAACGTAATAATAACAATTATACTTTATTTATAAAGCCATTTAAAACAACCACAGCTGCAACAAAGTGCTGTACACATGAAATTAAGAACATTTAAACAAAAGATGAGATGAAATCAGGAAAAACAACCGTCACGTCTTTTATACTGAAGTGGGTTGAGCCTAACCAGGGGTTGCTAGGTGAGGGGCTGGACTCAGGTTTGAGGTGGGTTGTGGCTGCGGTTTGTGACGTCACAAACCGCAGGATTTGAAAACGAAGTGTTTCTATCAAAGATAAATAAATATACTTAGAGTAAATAAACCACTGGGTGCATTTTTTGGCACTAGGACTGTTTTTTTATGAAGTACATACCCAAAGTTGAGTAAAAAAAACATTAAAAAGTGAATTTTGAATGTGGTCCCCTTTAACATTTAACAAGACAAGCACCTACTTTGTAAAATAATTATTTGTGTGCTCGACTTTATAGCAAAGGTGTATCTCAGTTGAACCTTTCCTTAAATGTGCTATATGTAGTTTTTGGAACACGCTGGAACTTAGAAAATTTTTGAACAGAGACACGTTTCTGGTCCCTCCCCCTTGCTCTCGGCTGAACTGCAGCTCAGCCTCCATAGCTCCGCCTCCACTGCATGTCCTGTTTCGTGAACGCGCATGTGTGCAGCCGCTGCAATGTTCTGTGTTATGTTAATAAAACGTTCTAAAAATAAAATAAAAACATGGAGCGCTGGTCCAGCACACCAGAACACCAGGAAATCTGCAGAGCCTCGCGCAGCCACGTTGAACCCGAGTTTAATTCGCTCGTGACAAATTCATTCATTTCCTCATCATTTCAGTCATGGAGTCAGCAGAGGAGGAAGCGATCACTTGACTTTTGGCAAAAAAACAAAAGAAAAGTCCAGATCAGGGATGAAGAAGGGGAATTTAATACATTTGTGTCACATACAAAACAGTCCTGCATCGCTTTGCAATCCTTTGAACGAGAACGTGCGCGAGGGGCAGGGGTTAGGGGCATGAGAAGCTCTGTTTTTATAACCATAAATAAGTCGCTTCAGCATATAAATCACAGGACCTGCAGATTATGCAAAAAAGTGACTTATAGACCAGAAATATGGTAATCTAACAGCAGTTAGATAAAAACCATTAAAGGTGTCAAAATGCCAGTTCAGACATGTTAAATCCAGCTTTCTTTGACCCATTTAAACTTGGATTGATGTTTTTAGTGTGAAATGTAGAACTCTGGAGCCCCAAAGAGGCCGGGGTTTCATGTGTTTCACCAAAATACCATAAATCACCATCGTTTTTTATGTCTGTTTCTTTGTAAAGTTTGTCTACGTTGTATAATCTACTACTAGCCTAAACTCATAGCACACTAGGGAGTCCTCGACTTACGTACGAGTTCCGTTCCTACGCATCGTTTGTAACCCGATTTTGCCGTAAGTCGGGGACCACCCGAGCCGCCACTTATACACGTACATGTACGGTAATGTAGTTACCAAGCACTTCGCCTATCCTAACACATAGTACATAATTATCAAAAAACACATATATTTGGATAAATAAATAAAAATTCTTACTTTGAGCTGGTCAAGCCTGTCTCCGTCTGTTAGCATGTTAGCTCTTGCACGTTTGAGCTCCACAGCTTCGTGCTGCTCCACGCGGTCCAAACTGTTTACAGGAAGGACTGTTAGCTGTTGTGGTTGTGGTTGTGTTTTGCTGTGTGCCTAACCCAACATTAGCTTGTTAACGCCATACATTTGGTGCCAGAAAAAGAGTTAAAAACTTACTGAAAGCCGTTTCTCCGCGGTGTCCGTCCACCCAAAACAAGCGGTGCCCATTAGCATCTTAGCTTCGCCATTAGTTGCGCGTTAGCGTTAGCCCATCCAAAAGGCTGTCGGCACTGTATTTCTCCGCATTTTAGCATGTTAGCTCAGTGTCCATCCGACATCTTAGGCTGCCAGGCGGACATGGAAGTGAGCTCCCGGCCACAGATGGCCTCTCCGCCGCCCGTCGGCTCAATGTCACCGGTGGGGGTCCGCGTTAGCATCTTAGCTCCGCCATTAGTTGTGCGTTAGCGTTAGCCCATCCAAAACGAAGGCTGTTGGCGCTGTTTCTCCACGTTTTAGCATGTTAGCTCCGTGTCCATCCGACATCTTAGGCTGCCAAGCGGACATTGAGGCGAGCTCCCGGCCGCAGATGGTCTCTCCGCCACCCGCACAGAACACCGGATAGCAGGGACAGTAGCGGCGGGATGGTCACCGGATCCCGCGGTGAGCTGGTGTCGGCTGGCGTGGTGGGAGCGATCGGCGGCTGCTACTCCGGGCCTTAGACGTCCACAGAGTTCACAGAGCGTTTCCAACTCATATATTCATATGAGGCAACCTCTGATCGGAGGTAGCTGTCGAGAATGGAACTAACCGAAGCTAACCTTAAAATGGCGGACATGGCAGCATTTCCGGAAACTGCCGGAAACTGCGCAAATAGGCTTAAAAATAAAAAAAATTATAATAATAATAATAACACTTTATTTATAAAGCCATTTAAAACAACCACAGCTGCAACAAAGTGCTGTACACATGAAATAAAGAACATTTAAACACACACAAATATATATATATGTACATGTATAAATATTTTATTTTTTATTTCATATTTTTATTAATTAAGATGTGTTCGTACCTCCGTATTGCCGTAAGTCGAGGGCGCCGTAAATCGAGGACTCCCTGTATTCCCGATCAAGCTACACATTTTGATATATAATTTGCCCTTTCATTTCAAAGCTGTACATCAAGATACAAGACAATTCTCACCTGAAGAGTAATAAGGGTGCATCAGTACGGAAGTGTATTGCTGACACCTGGAGAAAATTTTTTTCGGGGCTTATGTAGTAATAATGTGATACGTATCACGTTATTACGTGATACGTATCACGTAATAACGTGATATTATCACGTAATTACATGATACGTATCACGTAATAACGTGATTACGTGATACGTATCACGTAATACCGTGATACGTATCACATTATTACTACATAAGCCCCGAAAACAAAATTCTCCAGGTGTCAGCAATACGCTTCCGTACTTCAGTGCCCCTAAAAACTCAAACTATAAAAGAAGCTTTCCAAACAGACGTCTTTTACGAAGCTAAACTGGAGAAAAGGAGCAAATGTGAAAAAGAAGTGCTCATTCTGTTATCCTTGAAAGAGGTGAAGCTGTGAAAGTTTGAGGCTCTTCATCGTGACATGCCGTGGCTCCCTTTGCAAAAAAAAAGATGCTAAAGGCAGAAGGACTCCGTCTAGTCAGCAGCATCCGACAGACATAAAACACTTGAGCTCCCGGCTGGAGCACAGATTTTAGGTGATTTACTGTACTGAGTTTCTCAGTTGCTGTCAAGTCTCGTCCTTTAGAAGGCCAAGCAACCTTCAAAGCCAAGTTCCTCCACGAAGGTATTTACTGCCGCTTCGAAGCAAAGGCTGCTGACTCTCAGCAGACGGGTTTGCCTGAGGCCACGAGAGACAAACGTCCTGTCAATGGAGGGAGCGCCTTAAGAAAGTGAAGAAAGGACAACGTGGAGAGGTGCTGGGAGGGTTAGAGACCCCACTTGTTCAATTCTGCATGACTGGCAGCTTTGGCCTCACATGTTCGTACAGCCCAGACTCTGTTTCAGTGAGAAAATTAGGAATTTAGGAGGCTATATATGGGTCAGAAATTTACCCTGAGGAATGGCTATATGTACTTGTCTGTTTTCTTTGGTAAGACTAAAGAAAAGAAAACGAGCGGGACAGAAAGTACTCCCGCTTTTACTTTCGTCTGCTCTTTGTCTTTACTCTGTGATAGCTGTGCTTTTAAAGCGTTACGAATACGTCTCAGGATGAAAAAAAAAAAGTAGAACAAACGACCTGGCTTCTTAAAAGGCCAGTGGTCGTTTGGAGCATCAGCACAAGACATTTACAAGACAACGTGCACGAGTTTCAACCTCTTTGGGAGGAAAATCCTCAACTTTCAGACGCAACCGGAAAAGGAAGAAGCTGGTAAAGATAATGGAAGGATGGATGGATGGATGGATGGATGGATGGATGTTGATGTGCAGTTCTGAAATGCGGGTCCACGCTCAAAGTAAACAAAACACACAGCTGAACGAGCTGAAATCCAAGTGGAGGCTTGAGTCACATGACTCACCTGCTGCACTTCAAGCAGGCTGTGCAGGTGAACAAACATGGTGGAATCGGACAAAAGTAGAATGGCAGAGAAGACGTTAATAATAATCATAATAATAATGAATTCAATTTATAACGCACTTTTCATTAATGAAAATCTCAAAGTGCTAAACGTTAAGGTGGAAATACAGTAGTCCTTCGCTACTTCGAGGTTCAACTTTTGCGGACTCGCTCTATAGCGGTTTTTCAAAGTAAGATTGAACACAAGGAAAAAATAAAATTGTACCCGACACATGATTGTCATCTTTATTATTACTCACGTGATTGGGACAGTACAGGATACTGTACGGTAAAAAGTAAAAAAAAAAACGATAAAATACTTCGGACAGGTGCTGCCATTTTGTAGTTTTCTCTCAATAAGCCTACACTGTATTTCCACTCATAAGGAATACATTTCCCAGAAGCCAACAGTGCCCCACCTTGAAGCCCCGTGCTGAGGAACTAGAGGGAAAGTTTGGATATGATTGTAAAAATTTGGCGCTTGTTACAGCGACTTTGGCGCCCAGCGGCTGCAGAGAAACTGCACGGAACCCACGGAACCGGAGCAGAACCAGACCTCCAGACCCATCTGTGAATCTTGAGAGTTGGTAGACCGCCCACAAGGACCTCCAAGCGGAAACGCGCGTGCGAAGGTCTGGCGGTCCATCCAGAGCCCACCAGCACCTTTTTTCATCTCTTACAACCCGCCGACGAGGACCTTCGAGCGGGGACGCTCTGGCAAGTAAAATTTAGTAGCTACTGTATTTATGTTGTTAAAATTAGTAGGTTTAAGGGTTTAGAACATTGCAAAAGTGTGGGAAGGGTTTTTAAGGCCTTAATATATACATTATATAAATGAAATAAATATAACAACACTACTTCATGGATTTTCACTTATTGTGGGGGGGTTAGAATCAAACACCTGCAATAAGTCAGAGAGTCTTTATTGTCATTTGCACCGCATGTAGTACATGTAATGAAATGAGATTATGTACACAGGGTCCCAGTTACATCCAACAACAAAATGTAAGAGAAAAACAGTAATAACATCTAATAAATATATACATAAATAAACGAGGGACTATAAGGGGAAATCTGTTGCTAAACAAAAAATAAAGAAATAACGAATCAGACAACTATAGAGAATACATATCAGGGATCAAGCACTGAAGTGCCTTCAAGACAGAGCTCCTTCAAACACATGACTTTTAAGAAACTTCTTAAAAACCGCTAAGCTTCAGTCACTGAACCAACACACCTGGTCGTCAGCTTCTGGTCACAAAGTTTACATTGAAGAAAGTGTTTGGTTAACACATTCTTGTTGGTTGTTGATAAGTTTGGCTGACGCCTCGGGATGTGAAGAAATGTTGAGCTTACTTTAAAAATTGTTTTTTATTGCCGGTCTTTATGAACTTTAATTATCTGTATAGGGCGACGACACAACACAAGGCAATATTTTTAACTTTTTTTTTATGTTTATCTGCTTGATTAAAAAAAAACATTATCTTTATAAACTTAACTAATAAAAATGTTACAACACCAAACTGTGAGACACACTTTACTTGACAGAGCCGAAGAGCATTTAAGCTTTCACCCAATTGGACTAGAAAATCTTTTGTACGTCCTCGTGTGTGTTATTTTTTTTATTTTTTTACATTGATGGAAATCTGGTCCTTCCTCTTCCAAATTACAGATGAGATTATCTTATTGTGCATTTCTGCACACAAAAACTGTTGCTTGTGCTCAATTTTGAAAATTTATGTTGCAATTCCCATAAAAGCCACTAAGAGTCGCCATTTTCCAATCCCCTGTTCCATTTAATGTTCCTTCACTTTCATATTTATGATGAAAACAGTTGCTCAACACAGTATAAAAGGCCTGCTTTTTGCTAAATAAAATAAAAATTGCACACAAAATGATATCTTCAAATGTCTTGTTTGCTCAAATGAGTCAGGACATAAAAAAGTTCTGGCTCCCGAAACGTTTGGTGATCTATTCTTGTCAGTGTTTGGGTTTGATCGCAGGAGAGCTGGAAGTCTTCACCGTCCTGTCGGGAAAGAGCAGATCACCCAGGCCGATGCTGCGTCAGCTGGAAGAGATGTCTCTTCAGGTTGGATCAGGGGTGTCTCTACAGGAACTTCAGCTTTCTTTGAGTTAAATTACTGTACATGAATTCATTTAAAAGGTATTGTAAATTAAATGTACCATGTTGACCATGGTTGTTTCTACTGACAATGATTTACAGGCATTTACAACAGCATTAAAACTTTTTATCTTCTACTCTTTGTGGGCTTCACATCAAAGTTCACAGTCAAAATGAAAAGGACATTCTTTTGTTACAGATGCTTTCCATTCGTTCTAGTGGTTTTCTTTCTGTTTGCTGAAACTATCTGGTTTGCAGTCCCCCAAGTGCATCCTGAGCACACCCTGACTGTGCAGCTTCACCAACAGTTTAAACTCCTCTGGCATGAAGTGGAATTTCCCGTTAGGTTTCTTGTCATCGTAGTAGTGGTTTGTCAGGTCTGTGAAGTTGTACGGGTGAACGCCGAAGGGCCAGAATCCGTACAGGTTCACGTTCTCGCACAGCTCCAGTGCCAGGCTCACCATCATGAAGCCGGTGCTGAGCCGTGGTGCCTTCAGGCCACGAGGGCGCCAGAACAGCGCCAGACTTTGAAGGTAGACGGGGTTTAAGAAAACGGGTTGGATGGGACTTCCAAAGTCCTCGATGGTGTAGAGAGCCCGCAAGGAAAGGGCCGTGCTCGTGCTGAAGGAGAAGGCGGGAAGCAGCAACAAGGAGCTGCCGTAGGGGCACAGCTTTTCTACAAACATACTGCGACGCCCCATCAGAGCCCCGTACCTGCAAATATAAAACAAATGTAAAGAAACAAAACCAAAAATAAATTTCTAAAGTGAGAAGGACGCATTCTGTTGCTCACTTCTCCCAGAGGATGCTGGGGTTTGCCGTCACGAGGTTTGTCTTGACGCCAACATCTTTCTCGTACCTGTCGAGCAAAGGCGGCAGGTTGCACCTGAACAAACGACAAACTCTCAGACATTATGATACGACAGTTCCACAGAGGTAGTGCATTCATCACCAGGGTTTGATTTGTAACCAATCTATGCCGGAATGCAAATAGTGTGTGAGCCAGCGAGGGGTGGGAGGTGTCTGAAAATTTTGAATAAATTAGATGCGATTTCCTGTATTTTGGTGTATTTAAGTTGGTTGTTAAAATCCATGTTTACCTACATTTGTAAACATTGCTTCTGTCA
>JBBPBX010001305.1:0-49136 GCA_038048925.1 Garcialebias charrua
GACATGTCAGGTCCCTCCATGACTAATTCAGTCCTGGGAGTTATGGATTAGCAGGGTAACGTTTTCATGTGGTGTTCTGCACTCCACCTGCCTCCCCGCAGGATGGGTGAGTGTTGCCATCAGTCTCAGGGCTCTGGGACTGAGCCTTGTTGTGCTGTTATAAAAAAAATAATAATAATAAATAAATAAATAAATAAAAAACAAAACAAAAAAAACCCACAAAAACAATAATCCTGTTAGGCCTCAGTGCAGGCATGAAGGTTTATCCACCGATCACCAGCACCCTCCTCTGGTGCGTCGTGACGTAGAACGTACGGATGACGTATGAGGAAGGACAGAGGTGTTTTTGGGTGAGCAAGGACTTCATGCTTGGGCTGGACCCAATGGGGCATGGACTACATCCTGCTACGCCCTTTATCCAATAGGAGCTAAAGGGCGAGCTATACGAAGTATAACGTTGGTTACGTATTGTAACCCCAGATTATACGAGTATAGCGGAGCCCTTTAGCTATGTGGGCCCCATTGGCTTTTGGACGGCTGAATGATAAGCTGTTCGAGGCTGTTCCTTCCGTGTGGTGGACTTTTATGCACACGGGGCGGGCCCACACTGTAGGTGGGCGTGGACTAAAAGGTTATTCAGTATGACGCTGTCGCGGGGGAAGATATCCAATAGGAGCTAAAGGGCTCCGCTATACTCGTATAATCTGGGGTTACAATACGTAACCAACGTTATTAGCATGTTAGCTCGTTGCTACTCAGGTCCGGCTCGCTGACGCTGTCTGCTGCTTCACGCGGTCAACAGCGTCGTTTTCATTCGCCCATCCGTCCCTCAGCACAACCGCCGTTCATCTACATCTCATGTATCCGTGCGCAGGAACCTCTTAGCGGACACGGACGGTCCGACTGTCGAAGCTGGAGAGCAACCGAAGCTAACCAAAACATGGCGGCACTGCCGAAAACTGACTGCTGCCGGAAACTGGCGGAAACTGTGGGAAACTGCCGGAAACTCTATCTGTTTTTTTTTATATAAATAATGTCCAAACATAACAAAATAAAATTTGGCACACCTAAAACAATTAAAAGTAAAATTGAATTTATACATGAGTTTGTAATAATTGATGTGAACATGTATGATTTGGAAATGTGATTATCAATACAGAACAAGGAGCTTCATTGATCACGTTGACTATCATCATTACATTTTAACACATTTACTATGTAAAAATTAATTTGAACTCAAGGTGGTGTGAAACATGAATAAAGTTTAGATTTTTTTACTATTATTTTTTTAATTTGAGCTAAGTTTGTGTGTGCTTTTACTGGTAATGTATACCCATAGTAATTCACAGCCCAGCTCCAGGTTGAGAAATGCGTTTAAGACAATAAAAGTGCACTGTGTACTCAAGACCATGTTTATTGTTGTGTTTATTAATATATTGTATATTTATTAGGGCTTGAGGAAGTGCTAAATAATCCATAGTTATACCTTTGGCGTCTCCCTACAACACACGTTTTCTATAGGGGAAAGGAAGCTGCAGTGACCACTTTCAATTTAATTTCATATTTTTATTAATTATGATGTGTTCGGAACTCCGAATTGTCGTAAGTCGTGGGCGTCGAGGACCACCTGTATTTTCAATGCCTCGTAGCTCATCTTCACTGTCAGAATAACGTAGAAGTAGATGTCTCTTTAGCGTTTTCGCCATGCTCTCATTCTTAAAGCCATCACAATTCTGTTGTGCTTCTGAAAGATGGAAACATTTTTTCACTGTCACACTTTATACAGACAAGTGATCAGTGTCTATTGGAAAATATGGTAATTCCACAGTGCAGAAGTTGGCCAGATGTTCTCTAATCAGAACTGAACTGAGCTTTTATGTCAACCATCCACTTTCCCACTGGCTTTCACAAAGCTATATATGCGACTCAGATAGTTACACCATGTATGTACTGTGTATACAGTATACAATGTCCACTGTCCAGCTCGACTGTATGTCGGCTACTGAACACACATTACTGTAAATGATTAAATGTAATCTGCATGTGAGCATGGAATTAATTTTAGGTTTATGGATTGATGAGGAATTATTTTATTTAGGTAACAAATGAGGTTACACGTCTGAAAAAACTACATTTATTGTTATGTGAAGAATTTTGCAATGCCTGTTATCAACATACAGTATATGTATTCATACACATATAATGTATATGAACCTTTTCAAAACAATCATTTAGGGGTTAAAAAAATCTGTATTATGAACTGGGGTTATGTGAAAAGACTACCGGTACTAAGTATTGTCATTTATTCTAAAATATAATGTGCAATTTATGTAATATGTTGATGGGGAGGCCGTGTCGTAGTGGTAATTGCAGTCGTCCCCCGATTGGAAGGTTGGAGGTTCGAATCCCGGTTCCCCACACCATGTGTCGTTGTGTCCCTGGGCAAGACACTTAACCCCAAGTTGCTCCCGGTAGGACTGGAAGGCATCTTGCATGGCAGTCTACCGCTACTGGTGTATGAATGTGTGTATGAATGGGTGGATGGTTGGTATTGTAAAGCGCTTTGGGGTCCCTCATATGGGGCTGGAAAGTGCTATATAAATAAGCTCCATTTACTATTTAAGTTCCATTTGATTGTGTGCGGAATTAAAAGTATTGCTACAAAATAATGGAATACGTTGTCATTTTATGTATGCAAGATTAAATACTTCCATTAAATTATTATATTTTACAAAATTACTAAAGTTGGCCCAAAATTTAGTTGTCAGTATGTGTTAAAATTGTGTTTTTGTTAACGTGTGTTTACCCATTGATTTTAATTTTGGATTGGGTTGCAGTCTATGTATGTCTCACATTTGTGACATCAGTACCTGTACATTTTCTATAGTACTTAAGTATTTTTGTTTCATGGGTGATTGCCCTACTCATATAAGTTTAATAGTACATTTTCCTACTAAGGATATTGTATGTGAAATTACTGTCATATATTGTTCTTATAAGTATACAAATTATATATGTTTCATTTTATACAAATTTACTAAGGATCTTATACCTGGTTTCAATGCATTATACAAAAAATATAAGTTTCAAACAGAACATATAAAAACTTTATAAAATTTATATATATCTTTTCCGTATGGGTTACTAGGATCAAGTACACACCCTGCTGTGTACTTTTATAAGGGTAAAGTACACACCATGCTGTGTACTTTTACTAGAGTCAAGTACGGGCAGCACGGTGGCACAACTGGTAGAGTTGCTGCCTCTCAGCGAGAAGGTTGCCGGTTCAAATCCCGGTCCGGGGGCCTTTCTGGGTGGAGTTTGCATGTTCTCCCCGTGCATGCGTGGGTTTCCTCCGGGTACTCCGGTTTCCTCCCACAGACCAAAAAACATGCTTGTTAGGCTGATTGGTGACTCTAAATTGACCCTAGGTGTGAGTGAGAGAGTGGATGGTTGTTTGGTGTGAGTGAGACAGGTCCCTCTTGTAAATGAGTCCCCGTGACTCAACGAGGCTAGCCTGTATAAATAAAGGTTGAATGAATGAATGAATGAATGAAAAGTACAGACTATACTGTGTCAGAGTCAGAGAGTCTTTTTGTCATTTGCACCGCATGTAGTACATGTGATGAAATGAGATTATGTACACAGGGTCCCAGTTACATCCAACAACAAAATGTAAGAGAAAAACAGTAATAACATCTAGGATATGAACTAAGAAAAACATCCAACTAGAAATACACTAAAGCCCGAGATACACTCATGCGTCCTCAGGTACGCCACTCTACGCGCGCATTTTGTGCGCATGTGTTTTGCTGATATGCTTCAGCATATGTCAGAAACTATACGCTCGCGTTCTCCTTGTTGTAATATGAGCAGCTGCACACGGAGGGGACTCAACTGAGCTCGCTGATTGGTTACTTGCTGACACGCCTACTGAAATGATTGACAGCCAGCTCATGTAGCGCCTTGAAGACCGCGGCGGTGTTCATGCGGTGTTTCTACTATATATGTTGTAAAAAGTTCTCTCAGAAATAAAAATAATAACAGGGAGTGCTTTTCCTGCAGCACACAGCCCACCAGGGATATTTAAAACATCGCCGCACCCAGGTAGGACCTGAATTCATTCATTTCAATCATCGAGTGAACGGAGGAAGAAGCGGTTACTTGACTTTAGGCAAAAAAACAAAAGAAAAGGCCCGATCAGCGATAAAGAAGGGGAATTTATTTAATTTGTGTAACATACAAAACAGTCCGGCGCCGGGGAAGTTTATGTTCAGACACCGCGCATCGCGTATGCGTAGTAAAAAAAAACTTTTGCGCGTACGTGCCCTGAGGGGCTACGCGGGGCTACGCTTTTGCCACAGCGTACGTACGCTGCGTATAGGCGTATCGTGAGGACGCTCGAGTGTATCTCGGGCTTAAGCCCTAGAGTAATAGAAAAACGTCATTACAAACAGCAGCACGAACATGAGTCTTTATGAGCAGATGGTCACAGATGAACACAGCAACAAGAAAACAGATCAGCATCAGCATGATGTGATATTTCACAGTGATTATTCTTATTATTTATTTATTCATGAGTCTAACAGCCTCAGGGTAGAAGCTGTTCCTCAGTCTAGTGGTTCTACATTTGATGCTCCTCAACCTCCGTCCTGAGGGGAGTGGGGCAAAGAGTGTGTGTGCTGGGTGAGTGGGGTCTTTCATGATGCAGGTGGCTTTTTTCCTGCATCTCGAAGTGTAAATGTCTGTGATGGTGGGGAGACTGACTCCAACAGACTTCTGTGCAGCCTTCACCACTCTCTGCAGAGCTTTTCTTTCTGCAGCTGTGCAGCCTCCATGCCACACGTTGATGCTGGAGCACAGGATGCTCTCCACTGCACACCTGTAGAAGGAGGTGAGGACTGGGCTGCTCAGACCAGCTCGTCTCAGCCGTCTGAGGAAGTAGAGTCTCTGATGACCTTTCTTGATCAGGCTGGTGGTGTTGTTGCTCCAGCTGAGATTATCATTCAAGTGTACCCCCAAGTATTTGTAGCTGGAGACCACTTCCACCACTTATCCACCTATGTTCAGTGGGGTGTGGGTTTGTTTGTTCCTTCTGAGGTCCACAATCATCTCCTTTGTCTTCTTCACATTCATGTGAAGGTTATTCTCTTTGCACCAGCTCTCCAGGTGTTCCACCTCCTGCCTGTAGCTGGACTCATTGCTTTTAATAAAGTCATATATATTTTACTACGGTCAAGTACACACCATGCTGTGTACTTTTACTAGAGTCAAGTACAGACTATACTGTGTGCTTTTAATAAAGTCATATATATTTTACTACGGTCAAGTACACACCATGCTGTGTACTTTTACTAGAGTCAAGTACTGTACAGACTATACTGTGTGCTTTTAATAAAGTCATATATATTTTACTACGGTCAAGTACACACCATGCTGTGTACTTTTATTAGGGTCAAGTACCCACCATGCTGTGTACTTTTACAAGGGTCAAGTAAACACCCTGCTGTGTACTTTTAGGGTCAAGTACACACCATGCTGTGTACTTTTACTAGGGTCAAGTACCCACCATGCTGTGTACATTTACTAGGTTACTAGGGTACAGAGACTATACTGTGTGCTTTTAAAGAAGTCATGTACATTTTACTACGGTCAAGTACACACCATGCCGTGTACTTTTACTATGGTTAAGTACACAGATACTGTGTACTTTACTACTGTACCTCCTGTGAGCTACAGATGTTGCAGGCAGTACATTATCTCCCTCCTGTGAGTCAAGCGTCACTCGGCAGCTCCCCTCCATCTTTGGTCTCAGAGTCGGGCGTGACGCGGCGGCGGTGGTGCTCCGGCTGGTTCTGCTGATGTTTTCTGGACTGAAGGTGTTAAACCAGATGAGGACAGACCTGACCTCAGACACCACGACTCATTGGTCACAACATCTGCATCCTGCATGTCTATACAAACTACTTGTGCAGACTTTGTGCCATCGATGTATCAAAACGTTCGTCTCACTCAGGAGATGAGAGCTATGACCTTTGGTTTTAGTAACTTCAATACTTTGTAAAAATAAACAAAAACGTTAAATATTTTGAAAACATTTTCCTCAAAAACACAATGAGATCAATTCAGGTTCTTCCAAAATTTTCTTCTTTTAAAAATCTGCTTCGGCTACTTGTTCTATTTTTCTCTTCTTGTGCTACTTTTAGCTTTTAGCAAACATTCTGCTACTTTTTGCTTTTAACTAGCCTGTTACTAAAGCCAAGAGCTCAGGGGCCGGACAAGGTTTATTTATTTATTAATATATTTATATATTTATATATATATATATATATATATATATATATATATATATATATATATATATATATATATATATATATATATATATATATATATATATATATATATATATATATATATATATATATATATATATATATATATATATATATATATATATATATATATATATATATATATATATATATATATATATATATATATATATATATATATATATATATATATATATATATATATATATATATATATATATATATATATATATATATATATATATATATATATATATATATATATATATATATATATATATATATATATATATATATATATATATATATATATATATATATATATATATATATATATATATATATATATATATATATATATATATATATATATATATATATATATATATATATATATATATTAGGCATGTAACGGTTGTAATGGGTTTACCGAACCGTTAACCGTTTCGGTACACCACGTTCGGTTCGGTCCACCTGCGTACCGTTTCGGTTATTTTTTCACTCATTAAACGTTCTTAACAGGGGAATATATGCACCGCGGAACAAAATTTCCTGGGCGCGTTTCAGCACGGAGCTATTTTCGCGTGGCACGCGCAGCATTTAGCCGTTAGCATCTCGTGCGGTCTCCTGTTTTTGAACGTTATAACTTTCTTGTTAAAAGACGAGCGCACGCGCAGCTTGTGTGGACTTTGTTTCATGAAGACTCTGCAGCAGCTGCTTGAGTGACGCAGCAGCAACACGTCACGTGAACGCGCTGGAAACTGTCATCCGAACGTGAACGAAGAGCTGTATTAAAACTACTTCATCCGAACGTGAACAGCAGCTGTATTAAAACTACTTCATCCGAACGTGAACAGCAGCTGTATTAAAACTACTTCATCCGAACGTGAACAGCAGCTGTATTAAAACTACTTCATCCGAACGTGAACAGCAGCTGTATTAAAACTACTTCATCCGAACGTGAACAGCAGCTGCATTAAAACTCCTTCATCAGGTAATCAGAGCGGTCCAGAGCAATAACACAAGCTGTATGAGTTTTTAAATCTCTGAATCTGTCTGAACGTTGTTATATGCGCAGGGTTTAAAGTTACTGAGCGTCGCTATGAGACATTCATCACGTCAACACTTCAAAAAGTTCAGCTCTTTATGAAAAAACTAACTGATGTTGTCAACAACAAGCCCTGGACCAGATTAAAGCCCTGCCTGCCATGATGATGAAGAGTGAGAGATTCAATTGTTCAAGAGGTATTGTTTTATTATTATCTAAATAATCTTTTTTTTTAAATCATAATCTTATTAACTTGTTTTTTTAAATCTCTTTTGTTTTTTATTTCCAGTCTGTGACAGAGGTAAATCCACCTGCAGCTAAGTGATGACTGAACTGAACTCTGAACTGTTCCCACAGTCCCACCTGTCCCACCAAGAAGAAGTTGTGAGTACAGTAATGAGGACAAATACAGCCACACTGCTGCTACTGAACAAAAACTTGATTAGTTAGATTGTAAACAGTCTGTTGCTGCTTATTGTTCTGGTTCTGACTGTTATTGCATTTATTAAGATTTTTATTATTGTTCATATAGTTTATTTATTGTAGAGTGCTGTTTATTTAAAATATCATCCAAATGGGTCACTTTTATTTATTACTACAATACAATACAAACATATTTTTGGCACATTTTCAAAATAAACATTTTGTAAGTCTTTATTTTGTAAAAAATAATAATAATTTGTACCGAAAAAAAACGAAAATAAACCGAACCGAGCTCTCCTTGTAGTTGAACCGAACCGAAATGTGATTTTAGCGTACCGTTACACCCCTAATATATATATATAGATAGATATATAGATAGATAGATATATAGATATAGATAGATAGATATAGATAGATATAGATAGATATAGATAGATAGATAGATAGATATAGATAGATATAGATAGATATAGATAGATAGATATAGATAGATAGATATAGATAGATATATATAGATAGATATATATATATATATATATATATATATATATATATATATATATATATATATATATATATATATATATATATATATATATATATATATATACATATATATATATATATATATATATATATATATATATATATATATATATATATATATATATATATATATATATATATATATATATATATATATAATATATATATATATATATATATATATATATATATATATATATATATATATATATATATATATATATATATATATATATATATATATATATATATATATATATATATATATATATATATATATATATATATATATATATATATATATATATATATATATATATATATATATATATATATATATATATATATATAAATAAATTTATACATATACAGTATACTGTGTGTGTATATATATATATGTTTTTTTTAGTTTTTTTTTTATGGTTTAAAATCTAGTTTTATTTAAAAATGAACCCATGGTGGGCCGAACTGAGATCAACTGTGGGCCTGATTTGACCCCTGGGCCGCCAGTTGAATAGCCCTGCTTTAGTCTTTTATGACATTTATCTTTTAGCTGGTGTTTCACTTAGTTTTACCTAGCATTTTGTTATTTTTAGCTACCTTTTTGTATTTTGTTTCTGAGTTACTATTGTGCATCTTAACTAGCCTTTGCTAAATTTAGCTTGTAGCTGCACTTTTGCAAATTTTGCAGCCAGCTGTGAGGGGCGATGTGATCAGTCTCGTAGTTTTCTGAGAATCAGCGTGACTCACTTGTTCCTGTCTAGACAGCGAGGCAGCTCACCTGAGGCTGAACCGCCCCAATCCAGGTGAAGTCAGCCTGTTTTGGGAAACCGATGATGACCTTTGACCCGACACTGAAACATGTGGAGTGAGAGTGATGAGCCGAAGAAAACATCTGTCACTGGAGTCAGAGTGGAAACACTCAGAAGAACAATAAAGGGTAACAGCGTTGTGTTAGACCATTTCATCTTCACACACACACACACACAGAATACTAGATAAATGCTAAAAGCAACAAAATACAAGCTAAAAGTAGCAAAAGGCTAGCTGAAATCTAGAAGTTGAGTAAATTTCAGAGAACAAAGTTTTTGAAGGAGCTAAAAGTAAGAATTTCTATGGGGAAAATATTTGTAAATAATTTTGGAATATTTTGAAAAGTGTCAAAGTAACAAAAACAAAAGTTGCAGCACCCATCTCCTGAATGAGCCGAACGTTTGGATTTAAGAACAGCTAAAATAGAACAAAGTCAGCAGAAGTACAAACCAGATTCCGAAAAAGTTGGGACACTAAACAAACTGTGAATAAAAACTGAATGCAATGATGTGGAGGTGCCAACATCTAATATTTTTTTAAGAATAAATCACAAATCATAGATCAAAAGTTTAAACTGAGAGAATGTATTATTTTAAGGGAAAAATACGTTGTTTCAAAATTTCATGGCATCAACAAATCCCAAAAAAGTTGGGACAAGTCCATTTTTACCACTGTGTGGCATCCCCCCTTCTTCTTACAACCCTCAACAGACGTCTGGGGACAGAGGAGACCAGTTTCTCAAGATTAGAAATGGGAATGCTCTCCCATTCATGTCTAATACAGGCCTCTAACTGTTCAATCGTCTTGGGCCTTACTCGTCGCACGTTCCTCTTTATGATGCGCCAAATGTTTTCTATAGGTGAAAGATGTTGACTGCAGGCTGGACATTTCAGTACCCGGATCCTTCTCCTTCGTAGCCATGATGTTGTGATTGCTGCAAATATGGTCTGGCATTATCTTGTTGAAAAATGCAGGGTCTGTCTTGAAAGAGATGACGTCTAGATGGGAGCATATGTTGTTCTAGAACCTGAACATAGTTCTCTGCATTAATGGTGCCTTTCCAGACATGCAAGCTGCCCATGCCACAAGCGCTCATGCAACCCCATACCATCAGTGATGCAGGCTTCTGAACGGAGCGTTGATAACAACTTGGGCTATCCTTGTCCTCTCTGGTCCGGATGACATGGCGTCCCAGTGTTCCATAAAGAACTTCAAATCGTGACTCATCTGACCACAGAACAGTCTTCCATTTTGCCACACTCCATTTTAAATGACCCCTGGCCCAGTGCAAACGTCTGAGCTTGTGGAGCTTGCTTAGAAATGGCTTCCTCTTTGCACTGTAGAGTTTCAGCTGGCAACGGCGGATGGCACGGTGGATTGTGTTCACTGACAATGCTTTCTGGAAGTATTCCTGAGCCCATTCTGTTATTTCCTTGACAGTGGCCCGGAAATCACGAGCATCCAGTAGAGTTTTACGGCCTTGACCCTTACGCACAGCGATTGTTCCAGATTCTCTGAATCTTTTGATGATGTTATGCACGGTTGATGATGGTAACTTAAAAGTCTTTGTTATTTTACTCTGGGTAACACCATTCTGGTATTGCTGCACTATGTTTCTGCGTAACAATGGTGGAATTGGTGATCCTCTTACCATCTTGGCTTCTGAGAGACACTGACTTCTTCTTCTTTCTGTTGTTTTATGGCGGTTGGCAAACAACTTGTAGGTGCATTACCGCCACCTTCCAGCTTGGAGTATGGATCAAATGTTTTATAGTCTAAACTACCCGTTCGTTTTAGAGAACTAAAAATATACTGCATAAAATTACATTTCCAGATGATCTCTGAAACAAATCCCTAATATCCCATTTACTTTTACTTAATTTTCTAGTTAACATCTTTCTTTCCTATACATACCTATGTCACCATTTTGATCTCCCTATAAAGTGTTATGTGCCTTGAATTCCCCACACCAAACTATATTTCTTCCCCATTGTCCTAGAATTAAGTCAGGTCTTGAGAAGCCTCGTTTTCATATGATCCTTCACCTTGTCTAAGTTCATCGTGGATTTTTTCCCCCAAGATAAATCTTTGACATTAAAGAATTTTGTAGCTGCCTTTACTATGATTTTCATTTTTTCATTTTTAGTTCTTGCTTGTTCTGAGCAGTTTATGATATATGCAAGGAATGGAATTAACTTTTCTATTGTGATATTACTTTGATCATTATCTGTCACTCTTGTTTTTTCAACAGTTGTTTTTGAAGAAATATCATTGCTTTTTACCTCTTTTACTGCTGCAGCGCAAGTAATCTTATCCGTTTAAATTTTTTTAATTTCTGCTGCCTCTTTTCTTATCATGCATCCTGTCCATCCTTAAATTTTAATATAACTTTACTATCTTCCATCATTATTTTTTTCCTCATTTCAACTCTGTCTTCTTCAACTTCAAGAGATCTTTTGCCAGTATTCAATCCCTTTTTGACTAGCCATCTTGATCCACTCACAATCCAGATTATGCCAAAAAAACTCTTTAAATGCAGTTTGTACTCGACGTATTGTCGTTTGTCTGAGAGACACTGACACTGAGAAGCTCTTTTTATACCCAGTCATGTTGTAAATTGACCTAATTAGTGTTAAGGTAATTAGTCTTCCAGCTGTTCGTTATATGCTCAATTTCCTTTTTCCAGCCACTTGTTGCTACTTGTCCCAACTTTTTTGAGATTTGTTGACACTGTGAAATTTTGAATCAACATATTTTTCCTTTAAATGTTACATTTACTCAGATTAAACTTTTGATCCGTCATCTATGTTCTATTACGAATAAAATATTGACATTTGCCATCTCCACATCATTGCATTCAGTTTTTATTCACAATTAGTTTAGTGTTCCAACTTTTTGGGAATCCGGTTTGTAGTTAGGTTTAAAAAAAAAAAAAAGGTGAAAATAAAGAAAAGCATGAGTGCTGAGTGAGCGTTAGAAACAGCTGACGTGTTTATTCTGTTTGGACATCTTTCCCTCAAACATCCTTAGGCTGATAAATCATCTGTTCATTCAGAGCCGGTCTTCTTCCTGCTCCGTGAGAGGTGTGAGTCAGCGGTCTGGTCTGACTGATCCTCACCTCGCTGTCTTCAGAGATGACTGTGAGGCCTTTGGAACAACACACCCCCACCGGTGTGAAAAACATCACCTCTCCTCCGGTGGATTCGTAATTTGATGACGTGAAGTCTGCGTTCTATAAAACAATTATTAGTTTTAGCTGTGACAGCAGGAAATCACTCACTCAGACGCTTTCACGTGGCTTCCAAATTCTGTGTGTGTCTGCGAAGCTAATTTAGCCGCTAACAAAGTGGCTATTTGTTCCCTCCGGTGGGTAAACAAGATGCAGACTGCACGTTTCCCATCGCTCGTATTAAAACCATGAGGCAGTCTGGGAAATGACCCGCGTGGTAAAAACCAGCTCCTCTTCAAGTGGTTTACTTAGTCCGGGCTGAGTTGGACACAGGTGCGCTCCTTGTTGTGAGGGTCAGGACGTAAAACCACAGACGGTGTTTCCAGAACAGCTGACGTCAGGTTCAGCTGGCCTCCGGTGAAAGTTCGCCGAGGTTCCAGACCTTCGGTCCTTTAGGGTGAAACATCAGCAGACATACAGAGGTTGTTTTTAAAAAAAAAAAAAAGTTTCCTTCAGATTTACCTTAAGATTAAAGGTTGAATGAATGTTAGGTTCAACTAGACTTTTGCTACTTTAAGACTTTACCTATCTTTTTGCAACTTTCATCTTTCCTCATGTTATTTTTAGCTAAACTTTAGCTACATAAATTCAGCAACTTTTAGACTACCTAGATATCTTTTGCTACTTTTAACCATAGACATATACTGTATATGTCTATATATAGAGACAGCTCATTGAGTGGCTGGCCCGCTGCAGGGGTACGTCGGAGCGTCCGCCATATTAAATGTGGCAGATCTGCCGGTCAACTAATATAAAGAAATGGACTGAACTTCACAAAGCACCGTTCTACAAAGTGTTTGAAGGGGATGCCTGTCAGGCACCAAAGACAACATTTGTAACTTTTAACGTGATTATTAAAATGGTTTTCTCCTTAAATATTAAGAACTAAATCAACATACTGTATGTATTCTTTTGAATGTTTACAACTACTAACGTGTGTAACTCTATGACGTAGATGTGATGTGGATTTTCTTAATAAAGAGCACTAATATTCACATTTAACTTATTTTGATTAATTACATGGATGAACAAATATCTCTTTACAGGGGGAGGGAGATATTATAATACTGTATATATATATATATATATATATATATATATATATATATATATATATATATATTAGGGATGTGCCGATCGATCGGTAACCGATCAATCGGCACCGATAATCATTAAAGCGGATGTGATCGGCTTTTGCCTTCAATTACCGATCACAGAGCCTGTGATGCGAAGTTTGCTAACTGCAAAACGTGCGACGAAAAAGTACCTCGTGGAGGAATTTCAACGAAGTCCTTCAACACAACAAACCTAATTCGTCATTAAAATGTTTTAATACGTTTTAATAACTTACCAAAAGCCGTCTGCCAGCGCCGCCATAAGCAACAACTGTTAGCATGTAGCCCCACCGAGTAGCCCCACCGAGTCCGCTCCGCTGCGCAGTTACGGGCAGTCCAGTTTAGCTGCGGCTTCAAAAAGGCTGTCGGCTTTGTTATTCCAAGTTAGCTGGGTGTCCCCCGATATCTTCTGCTTCCAGTCCGACATCGAGGCGAGCTCCAGGAACCTCTGATCGCACAAAGCCGGCTGTCTGCGGCAGCTCCGGTGCTGGGGTCCGGTTTAGCATGTTAGCCTTAGCTCATACCATGAGCTGCTGGTCTCGCGCGGTGCTGTAGGAGCGCTCGGCGGAGCGATCGCGGCTGCTGCTCCAGTCCTGAGACATTCACAGAGTTCAGGGAGTGTTTCCAGTTAATTTATCCGTATGAGGCATCCTCTTATGGGAGAAACAGTCCTCCAAAAGCCGAGTGCCGAGTGTGGAACTAATGAATGTAAAATGGCGGAGGCGGTATTTCCTGGTTCTTCTTCTTCTTCTTCTTCTTCTATAGAGTTGAATGGCGGTTGGCGAACTCATATTAAAGGGGACCACACATGCAAAATTCACTTTTTAATGTTTTTTTACTAAACTTTGGGTATTTACTTCATAAAAAAACAGTCCTTGTGCCAAAAAAATGCACCCAGTGGTTTATTTACTCTAAGTAGATTTATTTATTTTTGATAAATACACCAGGATTCACACTTCCTGCATTTATTGACGTCACAAGCCGCCAGCCAATCAGATCAAACCTGAGTCCAGCCCCTCACCTAGCAACCCCTGGTTAGGCTCAACCCACTTCTGTATTAAACACATGACTGTTGTTTTTCATGATTTCATCTCATCTTTTGTTTATATGTTCTTAATTTCATGTGTACAGCACTTTGTTGCAGCTGTGTTTTTTTAAATGGCTTTATAAATAAAGTATAATTGTTATTTTTATGTTTTAGTTCAATTTTTAGTGTATTTGCGATCGCTGCCAACGCGCAGCCGGCAAAAATTAAACGAGCGGACCACAGGCGGAAGGACCGGGTTCGACGGGACCCTCTTCCGGCGCGATGGAGCGGAGCTTCAACTGTACAGCCTTGCAGCAGCCTCGCAGCAGGCTCGCAGCAAGAGGACCTTCTCCTTACAGATTAATTTACGGGAGACACTTGGTGAACTTTGTGTTGTCTTCACTGGAACAGCGATAACTCCCAAAATCTCATCGCGTGCAACGAGCGGAGCTGGCGAAAACCGGAAGAGGAACAAGCTAACATTAGCTTCGGATTCGGGTGGTCTAATGCTAAAAGGAGCAGCAAACTGCGGCGCGCTCAGACGGGTTTCGGTAAGTTATCTTAAGCTAACACTAACAGTAAGTCAAATGAGTAATAAAAAAAGAGCTAATTTTAAAACAACAACACATTACAGATACTGGCTGTTACAGAGGGCGTGAACAGATCGTTGAAGGGCGTGGACTTCAAGAAACCGGTCGTTCAAAACGAAAGTTAAAAATGGCAGAATTAAAAAGGGTATAATTGATTATCTAATAATTATTTTGTGCATTAAATTGAAGGAATAGGGTCTAGATAGCACAAAGAAATAACATAAAATTTTAAAAAATGCATCTGAGGTCCCCTTTAAGCGCATTACCGCCACCTGGTTCCCGCAGGAAGTTGTTCAAAAAAGCACGAAATTATTTAAAAATAATAATAATGATACTTTACGTATTTATAAAGCCATTTGTAAAAACAGCCAACAGTGCAGCTTTAAGTAGCAAATGGGGTATTTTAGTTTTTTATATGAAGTAATAGATGTGTTTTTTTTTAAAACAATAAAAAACCTTTTTTTTTTATTGAAAGTTAGTAAGGTAAACATTTTTCTTTGATAATGCAGTTGATAATTACTTTTATTTACTTTGTTCTCTGAAATAAATTAGTAAAAATATGTTTTTGTCTGAATTATGGTGATTTTATGGTTCTGAAAATAACATGAGTGCTGCTTCTGGCTACAAGATCTGAAAAGTTTTCAGATCTTGTAGCCAGAAGCAGCACTCATAAATTACAGGTAAGCCATTTGATCGGTGATCGGTGATCGGTTTATGTGATCGGCTCACATATAGGCAATCGGTAATTGTGATCGGTATCGGTGATCGTCACACATAGGTGATCGGTATCGGTATCGGTTTTAAAAAACCTGATCGGCACATCCCTAATATATATATATAGTTATAAAACACGGAAAAGAATAGTCTTGCCCAGCTTTTTCCATGTTGCCGCTCAATTTTGCCACATTCAAAATGGTGGCAACGCCGACGTACTACAGTATTTAGTGCTCAATGAGTCCATCTACGTATATAGCCTACCTCTATGCTTTTAACAACCCATTTGCTACTCTTTTGCAATTTTTATCCTTTAGCTAGCCTTTTGGTACTTTTCAACTGTAGCTGCTTTACACCACTTTTAGCTAGTGTTTTGCCACTTTCTGACTTTTTTTTCCCAGACATTTTCTAGGTTAAACTATTTTAAGAATCAAGAATCAAGAATCAAGAAGGTTTATTAACATTGCATCAATTTTCACCAATACAACGTAAATATGTAGTTGCAGCATCCAGGAGAGAGAATGAGTGCAAAAAGCTGCAGCTCAACAAAGCACATGACATGTTTATCAACACATGATATGTTTATCAACACATGATATGCTCATAGCGCGGCCAGTCCCAATCTGTCCCCAGATGAAGGTCAAAAGCAGGAAAACAGGCAGAGACACGGGGTTTCACAGCATTGATATTAAAAAAAGATGAATCACATTTTGTCTTCAAGACACCGCGTGATCCAGTAAAAACCATATCAAAAGCACATTTAGTTACAATAACAAATGGAGAGACGGCAGGCAAGGAGATAAGTCTGTGAGTAATTTCAGACAAACACAGAGTTCAGCAGATGTGCAGCTGGGTGTTATCTGAGGCTTCACAGAAATCTCTGGGGAGGGGGAGGGGGGGGGACTCTTCAGCTCCACACTCCAGGAGAATGGCTTCCCACAGCCTACTTTTCAAGGACATGTGCAGAAGCCAGATAATGTTCTTGTTTGTTATCCAATAGACCACAGTGTTCTTTTCCACTGCCGCCTTCAAGTCTGTGGTGCTGTTTCATGGCCGAAAGAAATCCAAATATGTGGTTCTGCTCCGCTCCGCTTCATGAACTTCCATCTGTCCCTTGATTGATCCGGGGTGGCTGTAAACAAGTCCCAAAACGGACAGCAGGTGCGCGGTGGTCCACCACTGCTCCAAGCGAGCGATTGAGCTCATACAACAGCTGGGATGAGGAGCTCACGGCCCGGTTCAGAGAATTTTGCTGATCAGGTAGTGCCGACAGCGCGCTGATAGCTGCCGAAGCCTCCCTCAGCTTCCAGTAACAAACAACTCCGCTTACGCCAAAAAACAGAGCAGTTGCTACCAATAATCCAATAATCCACAAATCCTCCACGTCTTCGACACTTAAGACGGTCAGACACATGGGCTGCCACTGACCCCACGAGTCCATCACGTATCCAGCCGCGTGTGTGTCGGAGGGACAGACAGCTTCTCCTGGCACGGTCCGCTTCGTGGAAAAAATCTTATCCATTGAAGAAACAGCCCAATTTATTAATTCCATATTGGTTCGAGTGAGCGCTGAAGGGTCGCAGACGAGACGAAAAGCAAGCAGGGAGTAGGAAAAACTTAGGGAGGGAAGAGCAGAAAGATATGCGACCTGCCTTGCCGAGTGCCGGAAGAAGATAGAAGATGCTATAGACTTTAGCTATCTTTTTGCAACTTTCAGTTTCCCTTATGCTATTTTAGCTTTTAGCTAACCTTTAGCTACATTTTGCTAATATTTAGCTACTTTTAGAATTCAGCTAGTTTTTGTTAGGTGCAACAACCCCTTCGCTAGTCTTTTGCCATTTTTATCCTTCAGCTAGTTTTGGTTACTTTTAGTTAGCCTTTTGATACTTTTTGACTTTAGCTAGCTTTATGCTAATTTTAGCTAGTGTCTTGTCATTTTTAGACTTTATCTTTGCCTGCTAGGTTTGGCCAGCCTTTTAGTACTTTAAGCTATGGGCAGCATGGCGGTGCAGTTGATAGAGCTGCTGCCTCTCAGCGAGCAGGTTACTCTGGTTCAAATCCCAGCCTGGGGGCCTTATGGGGGGAGTTTGCATGTTCTCTCCGTGCATGTGTGGGTTTTCTCCGGGTCCTCCTCCCACAGACCAAAAACATGTATGTTAGGCTGATTGTAACTCTAAATTGTCTCTAGGTGTGAGTGAGAGAGTGAATGGTTGTTTGTCTTGTTTATCTCTTATGTGTCCCTGTGATGGACTGGAGACCCGTCCAGGGTGTCCCATGCCTCTCGCACAGTGACTGCTGAATGAGCACCAATGACCCCTGCAACCTGAAAAGGAAGAAGCGGGTAAAGATAATGAATGCATGGACGGATGGATCATGGATAGTTTTTAAGCTAGCTTTATGCAACTTTAAGCTATAGCTTTATGGTACTTAGTGTTTTGTCACTTTAAAATCTTAGCTAGCATTTGCTGGGTTTAGCCTATCAAGATTTTTTGCTAATTTTAGCTATTTGCTTCGAGACTTTCTACCTTTTTGCAACTTTCAGATTCCCTCATGTCATTTTTAGCTTTCAGCTATCCTTTAGATACTTTTAGTTAATATTTTGCTGCTTTTAGACTTTAGCTAGCTTTTGCTACTTTTAACAACCCTTCTGCTACTTTAGTAAGCTTTTTCTACTTTTACCTTCCCTTTGGCTAATTTTAGCTTTTAGCTAGCATTTTGCAGCTTTTAACTGGTGTTTGTTAGGGCGGCCGTGGTGTAGTGGTAATGGCAGTCGTCTCCCGATCGGAAAGTTGGCGGTTCGACTCCCGGGACCCGCACCATGTGTCGTTGTGTCCTTGGGCAAGACACTTAACCCTGAGTTGCTCCCGGTAGGACTGGAAAGCACCTTGCATGGTAGTCTGCCGCCACCGGTTTATGAATGTGTGTAGCATTCAATATATGTGTAGCACTTTGAGATTTTCAGTAATGAAAAGTGCGTTATAAATTGAATTAATTATTATTAATTATATAATTATTATTATTATTATTGTTGCTATCTTTAGCTCAAGTTTTGCTACATTAAACTTTGAGCTTAGCTTTAGGTTCTTAAGCCAGTTGCAGCGATGCATTCATGTCGTTCAGTTTTTTTCTGTTTCAGTTTGTTGGTAGCTGGAAAGTTAAAACTCAGAGTTTGAAATGAAAATCTACTGAAACGTTTGGGTTATTTTGTCAAATTCACATCAGTTTTTGTGCTTTTCTGAGATCTGAGGACGAAAAGCTGGACTGTCCTCCTTTGGACTCTGGTGGACACTGAGGTTGTCTCATTAGGGGGTGCGTCTCCTGTGAGACTCAGCGCTTCTTGTAGAGGATTGTCTTCATCGAGCTGAACTTCAGATGTCTCTATGAACAGCCCCACCCCCTCAGGTTTCCATGGTAACTCTGTTTGGCAGCACCGTGTTGTGAAATCTCTGGTTTGGCGCCATGTCAGCGTGTTCGTCTCGTCCGGAGCTTCGAATGTGTCACCAAGCACACGTTCTTCACGTCTTGAGCAGACTGATTCAGCATTTCATGACGAGAAATGATGACGAGTCCTGCGTGAAGTTCTGCGCTTTTATTTTCCTGACAGGTTTTACAGCTAAACACGAGCTAATAGTGGGTTTTTCTAAGAAATGCTAGTTTTATGATCGCCCACAGCCTAAAATCACCTCAAGCCACAGCCTGAAAAAACATGGCCACCACAGCTAATCGACTTTAGTACATACAAAAAAGGCTGCAACTCTTAGTTTTACTGATGATTCTAGAGTCTAACTTTTTCTGCCTTCTTTGGGCTCTTTTAGCCATTCATACATCAAAACATTCGGCTCATTCAGCAGATGGGTGCTGTGACTTTTGGTTTTTAAAACTTTTTGATCAATTCAAATTCAAGTACAAATATTTTCCCACAGTAAAACATTGAGATCTCTTCAATAAAAAAAAGGTTCTGTTTATGTCTTCTTGTGCTATATTTAGCTTTTAGCTAGCTTCTACTTTTAGCTAACCTTTTGTAACTTGTAACCTTTAGTTAGTCTTTAGATAGGTTTGGCTTTAAACTGACATTTTGCTAATTTCAGCTTGGATTTGTTACCTTTAGCTGTTAGCAAGATTTCAGTTTTTTAGCTGTTGGCTAGCCTTTTGATACTTTTGATAGGTTAGCTTGTAACTAACTTGTTGATACCTTTAGCTTTCAGCTTATATCGTTATTTTTTAGCTAACCTCTTGCTTTTTAATACTTTTAGTTAGCTCCTTTACAATGTTGACCTTAAGTTAGTCTCTTGATACTTTTATTTACTTTTCCTTCTTTACGCTTTTAGCTAGCATGTTGGTATATTTGGTTAGCCTTTAGCTACTTTTTGATGTTAAACTTACATTTAGCTATTTTTAGTTGTTAGTGAGAATGATGCTACTTTATGCTTTTAGCTAAATTCTTATTTATTTTTGGCTTTTAGCAAACATTGTTTTGATACATTTAGATAGCCCTTTGCACTTTTTAGCTTTTAGCTAGTCTTTGCTATTTTAAGATAGCCTTTTGCTTTTTAGCTAGCATTTTGAAACTTGTAAACTTTAGCTAGCATTCTGATACGTTTAACTTTAAAGACCGTGTAAAGTGAAATTAGATTTGTGTTTTTAGTTTATCACATGGCATAAATATGTGTTATTAATCACCCATATAAATCTGACTGATTAAAAACATTGTTTTCCTTATAAAATTAAGTGTCAAAAATCATGAAAATACATTGTTTTCCCTTAGTCTGGAACTGTGGGGGCGTGTCAGCAGTGGGCGTGGTTTCAGCGCAGCACTGCAGCTCAGAGAGCAAGTAGGAGGACTCTCTCGCTCAGAGCTGAACTGTGTGGAGGAGGAAGACAGGTTCATCAGTAAACCTGCTCTGTTTGCTCCTTTTTCCAAGAGTTACGCTGTTTTTAGTGCACAAACAACTCTGGTTTTATTTTTAAAGTTGAGGACGCAACTATAATTCATAACTCCGCTGTTCTGTGTTTAGAAGATGAGCGGACTCGCGCGGCTGCACCGGTCCGACCCGACACATCGCATGCGGGGGCTGTGTTGGTGATTAAGATAAAGAGGGCTGTGTTGGTGATTAAGATAAAGAGTAATCACGTTGATAACTAAGTATGCAATGGACCTGTCGCATTTTCTTAGCAAAAAAGGAGCTTGTGAACTTGTAGGGCACAGGCTTAGCAATAAAAAAAAAGAAAGAAAGAAAAGAAACAGGAAAGGCGGCGGCGGTGTCCGGAGGCTGAGGAGGGAGACGGTCAGTAGCAGGTGCCCTGACCATTAAAACATCCTGGGAAGATGCAGGAACGAGGCATAATTGATTAGCTAGCTAACAATGAACAAAATATCTATGCTATTGCTATCTGATGCTATCTGCGAGTCGCGAGTGAACGGCTCCACCCATGCGAAGAACAATTTATATGACTGGAGCAGCAGGGGGTAGGGCTATACTAATGAGGACCGCGTGACGAAACGCGGTCCCGTTTAAAACACGCCTAAAAAATCCTGAAACACACATGTCTTTATACACAGTTTCATGTATAACTTCAAAATTAATTGAGCTACAATTTTGAGACTTTTTACTCATTTACAACATTACAATTATCACATTTATAATGTTTATTTAAGGAAATGTTGAAATTCACTTTACACGGTCTTTAAACTGACATTTTACTAATTTCAGCTAGGATTTAGCTGTTAGCAAGATTTCACGTTATTTTTTTAGCTGCTGGCTAGCCTTTTGATATGTTTCATAACCTTTGGAGATGTTTAGCTTGTAACTAATTTTTTGATTACTTCAGCTTTTAGCTTACCTCTTCAATTTTAATCTCTTAATTATTTTCTGCTAACCTATTGCTAGCCTTTTCATACTTTTAGCTTTTAATTAGCTCCTTTATAATTTTGGCTTTGAGTTAGCCTCTTGATAATTTTATTTACACTTTCCTTCTTTATGCTTTTAGCTAGCCTTTTGGTATGTTTGGTTAGACTTTTGCTACTTTTAGATTTTAACTTACATCTGGCTATTTTTTAGCTGTTAGCAAGAGCTAACTTTTTCATTTTAGCTTTTAGCCAACATTTTGATACTTTTCGATAGTCTTTTGCTCTTTTAGTTATTCTTTGCTATAACCTTTTGCTTCTTTAACTACCATTGTGCATCTTCTAGCTTTCAGATGTCTTGCAACTTTTAGCATTTTGCTACTTTTTAGCTAGTGTTCTGCTCCTTTTAGCTTTAACAGCTCAGCTTTATTTAGCGCTCAGCCTCATTCTATTCTTACAGAAAACTTGTTTCTGGAGATAAGGAAGTGTCTGAACTTTGTTTGTTATCTCAGCTGAATATAACATGATTGAAATTGTGCACAACAACATGCACATGTTTAATGTTTGGTATTTAGCTGCTGTAATTACACACATCAGTCTAATCTGAGCCAGCCAGCAGATTACATCTGATTCAAAATGGAGAGCGAGGTCATGCCTCACGTGTAATCTGCTGTTCATGTGACTCAGCAGAAACACCTGAAGGTCACATTCAAGTAAAGAAATCTTCGGCTGCTCATCAAACATCAATGAGCTGAAGTGATGACAACGTAAGGTTTGGGTTTGTTGTGGTCGGCGGTGAATGTCTCGCAGGAGAAAAGAGGATCTGGAGGTTTCTGAGGGAGGAAAAAGTCAGAATGTTTGAAAAAAAATCTGTGAAAAGAGGAAGTTTTTCTCCTTTTAAGAGTTGATAAAAAAGAAAAAGTAGATAGTTTGCTTAATGTTCAGTTTTAAATAAAAAACAGTCAAATACGTGCAAGTTTAAAGACGTCATAAATACATTTAAGATATGTTTAGAAGATACTTCACAGCAGATTTGTACTTTTAGTAAAGTTTACTTGTACTTTTAGTATTTTTTGTTGAATTTCTTATGATTCTCTGCTTCTTGTATTTTACTGAAACATCTGACGATTTGAGTCATGAAATGAGTAAATCTTAAAAGAAATGTCATTATTTTAAAATATTCACCATTTTACTTATTTCAATGCTTCCGTTTTACGTATTTTATCGGTTTATGCTGTGGCTCAGAGTCATCGACAGATAAAAAGCATGTTTTACAAGCAGAACATTGAATTTGGCACATCCAACTTATGCAAAGTGAGCTTTGCGCCTCAAACAGCTGCCGACCAAACCGTGCACACTTTACCACAAACAAAGTATTTTACAGCATTTATACTAAAAACAAACCTGCACACATTAATACTGAATAATGAATAAATAAGTTTTTCTCTGATCAGTCTAAAAAAGTCTGAAACATTCAGACATTGTGTATGATTTTCCTGTTTGTCACTACCGGGGAGCTGGGAGATAAGAAGTTAAACTGTGCTGATTTCATCATCACATGAATAGTCAGTATTGATCAAGTCATCTCCGGAGCTTTGTTAGAGATACTCTAGTTCCTAAAGATAATGTCCAGTTCCTGTTGATACTGGGTGATTGTTTGTGGAAAGAAGCCTGGCTAACTTTGTTTCACAAACAATCCTTATCTAAAGGGATAAAAAGAGACAGGCTGGGTTCCCAGATTTGAGAGTCTACCAGAGATGCTCACAAGTCATTTTTTGCAAGTCCAAGTCAAGTCTCAAGTCTCTGATCTCAAGTCCAAGTCAAGTCTCAAGTCTCTGATCTCAAGTACAAGTCAAGTCTCAAGTCAAGTCTCAAGTCATTGATCTCAAGTCCAAGTCAAGTCCCTAATATTTGAGTGACACTGCAATCACAAATCACTATAATTTTAGCACTGGCACTACCAAATTTGCGCCATTTGACTTTAATAACTATAGTTCCCATGGGAGATTGTCAAATGAATTGGCATTTTTGCATCCATTGGTATGTATATGAGGCCATTCTGTTGACGGGGAGGAGGCCTTGGGGGCATATTTTGTAGGTTTTGAACATTGAACATGAAAGTCAGATAGAACTCAGCACATTAGGTCACTGAAGTTCAGGAAAACATCTGCTAAAGTTCAACGGACTGAGAATCTTCACCAGCATCTGCTAAAGTTTCCTACAAAACAGAATCATTCATCTTTCCCTTCGTGCAAAGTCCTCATTACTGTAAACTCTTTCCTTTGTGATGGGAAGCAGATCGAATTAATCTAAAACTGTTTATCTACAGTCCAAACTAAAGTTGTGTGTACGTACATATTTTCCTCCCCTTTGTCGGAAAGAAAATCTTCCATCTACGGACTGGAAAACAGACTCCTTATTGATGCCATATTGGTGTATAAAAGAAATGCAAGTGTCAGAATTACCAGAGTACTGTTGCTGTAATGTTCTGTGTTGAAGACTATTAAAAGACTCCCTCTTGACTGGCTAAAGACGAAGTCTCTCGTATTATTAATAACCTGAGAACCAAAGAGCCTCAACAATTGGCGCCCAACGTGAATGTTTTACAAGTGGAGGATTCACAGGCGATCAAGGAATCAATGTAGGAAATACGACAGTGAAATGTAATGTGACCTGGGTTTTTTCTTGGTTTCCACATGCAAAAATAACACCAATCTTTTTCAATACACCTGTTTGGTATGAAAACCCAGAACCTCTAAGTCAAGAATGTGAAAACATAACCATGACAATTCCAACAATGTATCTATTCGGTGACCAAACCTTTCCTATTGCTGATAGTTATTGGATGTGTGGAGAAGATGTTTTGCTGAATATTTTGCCACCAAGATGGGTTGGATTGTGTGCAATGGTTCGAATGAAAGTGCCAGTGACAATAATAATAATAATAATAATAATAATAATAATAATGTCTATTCCTGTCATCTGCGTATGTTCCCATACACAGACGAAATTCGTCTCTGCATTTAACCCAACCACCTACCAGGTGGTGCAGTGAGCAGCCCGAAAGCGCCCGGGGAGCTGGAGAAATAGGTGTGCACTCATAGACACCCCAAGCTGGGTAGTGGCCGGGGCGCGAACCCGCGACCTTCGGATCCGTAGTCAAAAGCCCTGCCACTAGACCATCTTGACAATGTTGCATGACCGAGTGAATGAGTTAATTAAATTGGACACAAATGAATATAGGAAGAGAAATAAAAGACATGATGTTTTGGATAAAAATGTATATTTAAATACAATAGGTCAACCCAAAGGAATTCCATATGAGTTCAAAGCAAGAGATGAGATTAAAGCAGGGGTAGAATCTATCCTGCCATGGATAACAGTTAATAAAAATGTTGAATGGATTAATTATATTTATTATAACCAACAGCAAATTCTTAATTACACCACTGAAGCTCTTGGAATGATTGGAGAACAATTACATGAAACAAGCCGAATGACAATGCAAAATAGACAAACATTAGATTGGTTATTAGCAGCTAAAGGTGGAGTTTGCCAATTTTTTAAAGATGAATGCTGCACGTACATTCCTGACAATACTATGCCAGACGGAATATTCTCCGAGGCTATGAACAGAATCAAAAATTTAAAAGAAGAGCTTAGTACCAATGCTGGCAAAGATGACTGGTCGTGGAATGGTTTTAATCTAAATTTACGTGAAGGGTTGTTTTTGATATTAAAGATAGGAATTAGTATAATCTTAGTGCTAATTATAATTTCTTTTCTGACATGTTGTATCCTGCCAGCTGGGAAACGGTGGTGGACTCGTAAAATGATGACTCAAATGGACCTTGTTGCTACAAACCAATTCGTCTAGCTTCAGATGGCCTCAGAGGACATGTCTCCTCGCCTCCCACTGAACTGACGGAAAAACTCTACAGGCCAAAGGAGGCGGAGGGGGCTTAGTGGCCACTGGAGATCTGGTAATAAAGAGAGAAGTGACATGTTCTTCGAAGGAAAGCCCTCCTCCAGAATTCTGTCTTGCCCCCAACGAACACTATTTTGTTTTGAATGTTGCAATAAAAGAAGAAATTAATTGAGCTGAACTGAACTGGGTTTAAGACATTACAGTATATCCTTTTATTCCTACCTTTTTCTTCTTTTCGAATATATTCATTTATAACAGGCATCATCGTGGACTTTTGATGCAGGACTTTTATATTCAATCAACGGCCGAAGCAATTAATCCATTTTATTATTTTAGCACAATGGAGCATTTATCTGTGTTTATTGTTTTTTATCATTTATTCTTGTATGCTTATTTTTGTATATCATTTATTCTTTATGCATTTATGATTGTATTATTGTTTTGGCATTTATTCTTGTACATTTATTTTTGATTGTCATTTATCCTTTATGATTGTATTCTCTTTCAGGTTTTATTATGTTTCTTTTCAGGTTTTAGCATTTATCTTATCAATTATTCATTCTTATTATCAATTGCATTTATTCATTCTTATTATCAATTATTATTTTATCATTTATGTTTATCATTCTAGTATAATGTCATGATAAGTTGTTTTTGCTAAGGCTATATCCAATAATGGTTTTATCTTTCATATATTCATTTACCATAGTTTCAAAGGTTTTATTATAGGGAGCGAGGTAAGAATTAGCTACAAGACCAAGAAAGGTCTCTAGCAATGGGTGGACGCTGCCATTCCTGGCCCATGATGGGAGCTCCAGTGAGAGGGAGGGTCCCAAGGAGAGATTTTTCCCGCTAACAAATACATCAAAGCCAGCAGCGGTTTTTCGGCTCCTTCGGGCATGGCAGCAACTGCTTGCATAGATAAAACTTAAGTTAGATAAGTTTGTGATACTTTAGAACTTTACACATAGTTTTAAGCTTATAATTACACTTAGAAGAGTAGCTTAATTTTGTTAGTGTACAATGCTACATATTCTAGTTTTATGCTGGTGTAGATTCTCAGTCGTCCAGGACATGATAAAATCAAAAAAGGCGTTCAATACAGAACAACTGGACTTTATTTGTAACAAACAAGATGTTTCGCTCATCATCCGATAAGCTTTCTCAATTGGAGACTGTGAGAGAGAGAGAGAAGTTATAAGCAAGCTGGGCCACTGGTGCACACCAAACTAGGTAAATTGGAAGCTAACACACTCATATACTTGGGATAACACGTGCCTGTGACCCATTCAAAGTTCAGTGTGTGAAAGCAGAGCTTACAGAAAACACACACACATCCTACTGCAAGTAAATTGACAAAAACCACACTTCACACATTGATAACAGGGACCTGTCAAAGTCTTTGTTGGTCTAGTTTTATCATCAACTATTCTAGTTTTATGTTAACTTTTATTAACTTCACTATTATTATGCATGTAGCACTAGATAAAGTAAAATTAGTTAGCCTTAGTTTGAGATTTATCTCAAAAAGTGAGGATTGTAGGTTTTGAACATTGAACATGAAAGTCAGATAGAACTCGGCACATTAGGTCACTGAAGTTCAGGAAAACATCTGCTAAAGTTTCCTACAAAACAGAATCATTCATCTTTCCCTTCGTGCAAAGTCCTCATTACTGTAAACTCTTTCCTTTGTGATGGGAAGCAGATCGAATTAATCTAAAACTGTTTATCTACAGTCCAAACTAAAGTTGTGTGTGCGTACATATTTTCCTCCCCTTTGCCGGAAAGAAAATCTTCCATCTACGGACTGGAAAACGGACTCCTTATTGACGTCATATTGGTGTATAAAAGAAATGCAAGTGTCAGAATTACCAGAGTACTGTGGCTGTAATGTTCTGTGTTGAAGACTATTAAAAGACTCCCTCTTGACTGGCTAAAGACGAAGTCTCTCGTATTATTAATAACCTGAGAACCAAAGAGCCTCAACAATTTCAGCTGTTTCTTCAACTGCTTTGTGCTCTTTTCAGCTTTATTCAGCTTACTTCAACATTTTTGTACTTCTACTGACTTATTTCTACTAATTTCAGATCATTATGCTCCTTTCAGTTAATTTTTGAAAGATTCTGATATTTCAGCTATTTCAGCTATATTTAGCTGTTTTATGCCAATTTCAGCTTTTTCAGCTATTTCCACATTTTTTTTTTAATCAATCCAAGATTTTTCAGCCTAATTCAGCAAAGTCCATGCTCTACCCACTTCCTTCTGGTAATTTAAGAATATTTCTGCTTGTTTTAGCTATTGTTCAGCTGTTTTAACCAATTTCAGAGAGTCAAAGTCAGAGAGTCAGTCAGAGAATCTTTATTGTCATTTGTACCGCATGTAGCACATGTGATGAAATTAGATTATGTACACAGGGTCCCAGTTACATCCAACAACAAAATGTAAGAGAAAAACAGTAATAACAAATAGGGTATGAACTAAGAAAAACATCCAACTAGAAATACACTAAGCCCTAGAGTAATAGAAAAACATCATTACAAACAGCAGCATGAACATGAGTCTTTATGAGCAGATGGTCACAGATGAACACAGCAACAAGAAAACAGATCAGCTTTTTTTTTCATTTTTTTTTTCATTTATAGATGGCCTCCCTTCTCACCTTATAGCCATCCTCTCACTCCAATATGTATTTTTTTTTTTTAATAGAGAGAAAGAAAGAAAAGAGAAAGTAAGACAACAAAACAACAATTATCCACAAAAAGAGCACAAGGCAAACACACCCAACCTCCGTCCACAATCCTGCAAAGCACATGACAGAACACAGCAACGAAACATACATGCATAAAGACTAATAATCTTCATGACCTTGCAGTAGATTTCTATAAATAAACATACCCATACCTACAAATATATATACAGTATACATTTATATTCATTCATATACCCATCTACATATCTGCATATATCTACATATACATCCCTGCATCCATTTGTGTGTGGTTGTGAGCATGCATAAGTGAATAAGGTTCCTCCAATAGAACATTTAGTAGCGACTGTGAAGCATCAGAGATCCGTCCCCCCAAAGCCCGAGGCAGACGAAGGGGCGATCAAAGCCCAAGACTCCAGGAAGGACCCCGAGCCCAGAGTCCCCAGGGCCACCCGAACAGGACGAGCCACTCGCCCACTCCCCAGATCCGACCAAGGGGAAGAACCGGACGAATCCCACCAGCGACCACATACAATGACCCCCCGGGGTCAAACGCGACAAATTCATAGGCCCCCGCCGGAGCCCGCTGCACCGACGTAGCCCCAGGGCCGGTCACCGAGGCCCGGGCACCGGGGACGCCCATCCCTCAGGCCAAGACCCGAAAGGACCAGAGGACACGAGCCCCACCAGGCAGCCACCAGGCCGAGCCGACAAACGCCCAAGCGCCCAACCCCAGATAGTGAGGGCCCCAAGCACGCCCGCAGGCAAAGGAACACCCACCAGGGGGCCACGTGGCAGGAGCGCGACACTAGTAGCCTCAGAAGTATCAGAGAGGGGGCAGTCCAAGTCCCAGCCTGACACTTAAACATTCATACACAGACACACTCACTCAGACCCACCCTCATCCTCACCCTCACTCACAGAAAGACATACAATAACGACACGTTCCATTCATAATCCCGATGCACACTCTATACCCCCTAGGTCCAAGACATGTACCTGCCCCCTACGTGGGGCAGCCCACATCCAAACCCAGGAGGTAGGCCCATTCATTCTGGGGTGGAGTAGCAGACATCCAAGATTCGGCCCAACCCGCGCCAACCCGGAGCAGAGGTTCTACTCCGAGCCTCTCCTGGATAACTGAAGTTCTCACCCTATCTTTAAGACAGAGTCCAGCTACCCTGTGGAGGAAACTCTTTCAGACCTCCTGGATCCAGGATCTCGTTCTTTTAGTCTCTACCCAGAGTTTGTGGCCCCACCTTCTAATTGAGGACCATGGACTCAGATTTGGAGGTGCTGATTCTCATCCCGCCTGCTTCACACTCGGCTGTGAACCGCTTCAGTGAGAGTTGAAGATCACAACACGATGACGTCAACAGGACCACATCGTCTGCAGAGAGCAGAGATGGAATCCTGAGGCCACCAGACCGGACTCCCTCCACCCCCTGGCTGCACCGAGAACTTCTGTCCATAAAAGTTATGGACAGAGCCGTGACAGCGAGCAGCCCTGGTGGAGACCAGCTCCCACCCTGAAGGGGTCCTACTTACTGCCAACAACGAGAACCAAACTCTCGCACCACTTGTATAGAGACCGAACAGCCCGTGACAACGGGCCCTCAGTCCCACACTCCCTGAGCACCCCCCACAATGTACTCCAAGGAGAACAGTCCAGTATCTGGTCCAAGTGCACAAAACACATGTACTTTGTAGACTGGATGGGCAAACTCCCATGATCAAGGGTCTGCAAGCTTTGTGATAAAGAGCCATTTCTGCCACTTTGCTTAATAACTGCGATGTGTCCGGAGTCGCAAAACCTGCTGCAACTGTACAGTCAACTGGTGGCTCATGGGCCACCACAAGTTGGCTTTTCCATCCAGTGGGGGACGATATAAAATAAATAAAAAAGACTAACTATTATTAACATTTATTGATATTTTTACATTTTAATACAAAAGATCAGTTTCATGTAAATAAAGAAAAAATACACAATTTTTTTAATTTTATAAAAATTAAAATGCTGAACTCTGCAGCAGTTCTCTTAAATGTTGAAGAATTAAGTTTTCTATTTAAAGCATAAAGTTAAAGACAGTATAAAATTAGGTCAGTTTGTTGGATATCCAGTTACATTTTTAAAGTAAAATAAATACTATACAGTAGTTTACTTTGACTTTGCTTTTTATGTTGTATTCTAAGTGTCATCAAAGTTACGCACCATGTCCCTTCTCAGCAGCTTCTCTTGAGATATTCCAAAACCATCTGGTGGTTTTGAGAGAAAGATCACACTGTGAGACTGGAAGTGGCTAACAAACTCCTTCCATGATGAAGTCCACATCTTTAGCGCCTTGTATTTGTACAATTATTCACATACTGTATATGAAAACGACAGAAAATCTACTAAAACTAGCCGTTTTTTGTGGTTCTGTTCAGGACAACCGTCTTCTCTGCGCACACGCAGCAGTACATCAAATTGGAAAGTATATCATCATTCCAGGACCGCTGCGAAACATTTAACTAGAAAAACAAACAAAGTTCAGGCCTCTACACCTCCCAAAAACAGAGAAACAGCTTCAAACTTGCTGCGTTGTGAAAAAAACATCAGCCGTTCTGGATGTGTGCTTCATCACTTGACGGGTCAGAGCCCGGTTTGTTTATCTGCTTCTACAGAGAAGAGTTTGTGCTGAACTCTCGAAGCCTCTCCTGCAGATTGGAAACACGCGGCTCCGTTAAGTAACGGCCTAAAAAAAGGGCGAGCCTGTAATTCACATGAAGGCGAGGAGGCCGGCAGAGACCCTGAACTGAGCGTGGGACAAAAACGTCTCAAACCTTAAAGCAAAATGGAAACGGTTTAAGTAGAAGTGTTTAAATCTCTCGTCAAACCGAAGAATTCTTGTTCAGGACTTTGAGTTCTGTTTAGAGCAGCAGCTGGAGCAGTTCAGGCCTAATGACCAGGGGTGAGCAGCGCTGAAGGTCCATGAAGGACTTAACGAGACCAAAGACCGTTAACGACGTCCTGGTGATTATGATCGACTGCAGCTGGATGTTTCTCTACGCCGGCTACCTCAGTGGAAGGAAGTTGGTTCTGAAGTTCAGGAACCACAAAGACTCAGGCCCACCAAGAACTGCTGGAGCATCAGTGTCCATGTCCACTAGTGTCCATGTCACCAGAGCCTCTGTTCACTGGTGTACCTGTCCATATCTAACAAAGTTACGTCAGGTCCTCTGGATGGATTCAAAGTATTTTGTATTAAAGACAAAACATTTCAATGTTTGTTTGTGGTTTTTTAATCCGTCCAGAAGATCTGACTTAACTTTGTTAGATTTTTCTACCTGGATTATTGAACCTGCATCAGAATGTCCTTGTCCACATGTGTCCACCATTACCCCTTTGCACCTGTTCCCATGTCCACCAATGCACCCGTCTACTGGTGTCCCTCTCCACCAATGCACCCGTCTACTGGTGTCCCTGTCCACCAGTGCCCCTGTCCACCAATGCACCTGTCTACTGGTGTCCCTGTCCACCAGTGCTTCTGTCTACTGGTATCCCTCTCCAACAATGCCCCTGTCCACCAGTGTCCCTATCCACCAGTGCTTCTGTCTACTGGTATCCCTCTCCAACAGTGACCCTGTCCACCAATGCACCTGTCTACTGATGTCCTTGTCCTGGTGTCCCGGTCGACCAGTGCCCCTGTCCACCAGTGCCCCTGTCCACCAATGCACCCGTCTACTGGTGGCCCTGTCCACCAGTGCCCCTGTCCACCAATGCACCCGTCTACTGATGTCCCTGTCCACCAGTGCCCCTGTCCACCAATGCACCTGTCTACTGGTGGCCCTGTCCACCAGTGCTTCTGTCCACCTGTCTACTGGTGTCCTTGTCCAGGTATCCCAGTCCACCAGTGCCCCTGTCCACCAGTGTTTCTGTCTACTGGTATCCCTCTCCAACAGTGCCCCTGTCCACCAATGCACCGGTCTACTGGTGTCCTTGTCCAGGTGTCCCTGTCCACCAGTGCCCCTGTCTACTGGTGCCCCTGTCCACTGTTGTCCCTCTCCACCAATGCACCTGTCTACGGATGTCCCTGTCCACCAGTGCCCCTGTCTACTGGCATCCCTGTCCACCAGTGCCCCTGTCCACTGGTGCCCATGACTACTGGTGCCCGTCCACCAGTGCCTCTGTCTACTGGTGTCCCTCTACAGTACACCAATGTCCCTGTCCACCAATGCACCTGTCTACTGGTGTCCAAGTCCACCAGTGCCTCTATCTACTGGTGTCCCTCTACACCAATGTCCCTGTCCACCAATGCACCTGTCTACTGGTGTCCCTGTCCAGGTGTTCCTGTCCACCAGTGCCTCCATCTACTGGTGTCCCTCTACACCAGTGAATACAGTTTTATGTCCCCGTGAACAGACAGGACCAAGAAAGAAGATCCAACATTTTCAGGCTGGACTGAACCCTTCAGTTGTCCCCGTGGACAAGACAAATGTCTTCTGGGGACATGTTTGACGGTCAGACGAGACAAAGACTGAGGTGTTCAGACACAAAGACAAGGAGTCGTGTTACATTTAAACATAAAAACAACATGGAGGCTGTTTGTTGTAGACTCGATCCGTCCTGGAAGAAGAACGGGACAAACTGCAGACCTGTGTTCAGTTTTTCTGTCCATCCTGTCTCTGACCCGCTCCAGGTCCAAGCCTCCCGTTTTCAGTAGCAGGCGCCGTTTCTCATTATTCGTTGTTTACATTTTCCAGAAGGCACAAGCTGAGCTGAAAGATTTGAAAGTACAGATGTGTTTACTAAAAAAATGTGCTGAGATGCATAAATGTGTGCAGGTTGAAGACACTTGGACTGTCCACCGCCAGAATCTTACTGAGGTGATGGAACGCAGCTGTCCGACAGATCATCAAACAATAAAACGTCCAAACAGAGGTTCGTAATGAGCTGTGAGGAAAAGAATCACAGCTGGAATGAGAACGTGGGACTAAAACAACAGATCTGGGTCGATGGACGAGTTTTTATCTGCTTCAACAGAAACGCCTCCAGATGTGCAGAGAATAACAACAGCCCTGACTTTGAATAAATCAGCAAGAATGACCAGAAGAGCTGGAGAGACTTGACACAAGATAAAGGGAGAGGACACGTCTTTTGATTCAGGGCTCATTGTAAGATTACAAATAATATGTGGGGAGTAACGTGTTCCTTTGGACATCTACAATCAAGCATTCCACACCAGAGCAAAGAAAGAACAGCAGGAGCTGTTCTTGTGGATCAATTAGGAGAGTGAGGCCGGCCTTGTTGTTTGGTCTGGAGACAGAGACATGGACAAAAAGACAGGAGACAGAACTGGAAGTGGCAGAAATGAAGAAGTTGAGGTTCTGCTGAGGAATGACAAGGATGGATAAGATTAGGAATGAGATCATCAGAGGTGCAGCACATGTTGAACAACTGGGAGATCAAGTTAAGGAGACCAGACTGAGATGGACATGTCCGGAGGAGGGACAGTGGTTTGGACATGTCCGAAAGAGAGACAGTGGGTATATTGGTAGAATGTTAGAAATGTACGGTGGATGCCAGGAAAAGACAAAGAGGAGATACATGGATGCAGTTAGAGAGGACATGGAGGTAGTTGGAGTGAGGACCGAGTGAGACGGAGGACACTTTGGAGACCCCATTAAGAGGGAACAGCTGAAATACGTCAACGTTTTTTTAAGCACCTCAAACTGAAACCTGTGAGCGTCAGAAAGGCTGAACTGTTTGGTTCAGTCCACCGAGGCGGGGCAGGTTGTTGTTGGTCTCATGGGTGTGATCCGTCCTCGTGAACCGCACCAAGAAAAACCTCCCGAGTTTATTAAAGTCTTGGTTTGTTTACAGTTGCGCTCTTCAGCTCGTCCCTTCAGAAAGAGTTCACGGCCGAGGCACACGTGGGGAGCATGCAGATCTTTGACCGTGTCCATCCATCAAACAAGAAACAAACAACTTCATGGGCCTCAGTTGGTCTTTGTCAGGTTTGGGACAAGAAAAAGGAGATTACCGTATTTTTCGGAGTATAGGTCGCACCTTTTTATCATTTTTTCATGGCCTGCGACCTATACTCAGGTGCGACCTATATATGGCTTTTTATAAAATAAGCTGATTTGTAATCATTTATTAACAAAAATTAAACTGAGACACACTCTTACAATAATGTCAGCTAACAAATGTATTTTTTAGGTGTTTATCCTGCTAAAATTATTCATTTATTAAAGAAAAGTTCAGCTCAGACACATATTTGCTATAATTTTTTATCAAACAATTAATTGTTTTTAAGTGTTAATCTTCTTAAAAGCCTTGCTGTGCGCTCCTGTGGAAGAGACATTTGCAGCAGAGCTAAACACGGTCCACATTTTGACGTAGGTGCGACCTATACTCAGGTGCGACCTATATATGGATTTTTCCAATTCTTTGGCAATAATTGGATGGTGCGACCTATACTCGGGTGCGACCTATACTCCGAAAAATACGGTAAATGTTTTTTTTTAAACAAGAATATAGATGTCTAGAACATCTCTCACAACCTTTAGTTTACAGGTTAATTTTACTAAAGGGAATGTTTCAAATATTTGACAAAGCATGCCTGTTGTTGGTTATAATCTGTAAATAAAACTGAATTCAACCTAGGCCTGTCGCGATAAACAATAAATCAATTAATCACATAATAAATGAAAATTATCGACCTCATTTTCATTTATCGGCTTTATCGTTTCTTCATCTCTCTCTCTTTCTACTGAAGACACTGGATGACAAAAGGCTCAACTACAGTGCTCTTCACTGACCCCTCCCTTTCTCTTTAAAGCTGGGGTATGTAAGATTGTAATGTAGTCTGTAACTTTTCAAACAATATATATTTTAACATATTTCTTCACTCTGTCACTAGATTGATGTTAGAGAGGTAATCTCTGAAAAAACTAAAAAAAAATATTGTCCCCTTGCTTCTCCAGGTGGTAAATAAGCATTTCTAAAAAGAAAAAGTGACCCGCCATTTTCCAGCCAATAAAAACAAAGTTTGTAACCAGCCAATAAAAACCGAGCTTGAATTTGAATCAGCCAATAAAAACAGAGCTTGAATTCAAATTTCAACAGACCACAAGGGGGCAGAGCCATATATGGCTCTGAGGGGGAGGGATCAGAATGCTTTGCTTGTTGAAATTTTTTCTAAGTGCTGATGTTCTACAGAAACTGCAGACTGAACCTTTAAAATCTGTTTTTAACCATCTATGGCACTTATAGACTTTGTGGGACAAGTAACTACTGCTGTTGACCAAAAACAATATTGTGTAAGTGTTTTTGTTGATTTAAAAAAGGCGTTTGATACTGTTAATCATAGTATTCTCCTTGATAAATTACACAAGTACGGAATAAGAGGACTAGCGTTACAGTGGGTGTGTGTAGTTACTTAGAAAATAGGAAACAATATGTACAATTGGATGATATGAGATCAGATCTCTGTACTGTTACATGTGGAGTTCCTCAGGGATCTGTACTTGGTCCGAAATTGTTCATTTTGTATTTAAACGATTTGGTTAAGGTATCTGGACTCACTAAATGTGTTCTTGACACAACTTTTATTTTGTTCTGGGAAAAATATTGAACAACTACTAGATTCAATGATGAAGGAGTTTGTTAAAATCCAAAACTGGTTTAAACTTAAATTATCATTAAATTTGGAAAAAACAAACTATATGATATTTAGTAATAGAAATAAATCAATTGATGTTCCATTTCTAATCGGGGACTCAATGATTTGCAGAGTCAGTGAGGCAAAAAATTTGGGCGTTGTTATTGATGAAAATCTATCATGGAAACGACATAAATTTGGTTAAAACGAAAATATTTAAATCCATTACAATATTTTATAGTCAGATATCTACTAAATTACAAAGCATTGTATTTGTTGTACAATACAATGACTGTGCCACATTTGATTTATTGTATTAATGTATGGGGAAAAGCATGTGAAAGCAGCACAATGCCTATTTTTATTTTGCAGAAAAGAATTATAAGAATTATTGCAAGAATACATTACTGTCACCCATCAAGTCAATTATTTTATCAGATGAAATTGCTGAAGTTCTATGATTTGGTGGATTATAACATTTTGTTACTTATGTATAGAGTAGAGCTAAAAAAAATGCACTACTGTCAAATATCCAAATGTATTTTGTGAAAAGATCAAGTTGTTACAATCTCAAAGGGAAAGATGTATTTGTAAAACCGCCATTTAGAACTACTGTAGTTTGAAGGGAAGAACTACCTTAATTCAGGGAGTAGGATTGTGGAATAACTTAAAGACAGACGTTAAGGAAGCAAAATCAATCCCTGTCTTTAAAAAACTGGTTAAGGTTGAATTGTTAAACAAATATAAATGAATGTATTTAAATGAGTAATAATATAATTGAAAATTGAATGAGTTATTTACTTATTATTTATAGAAAATTTGTCTAAATTCTTAGTAGATAAATAAGGAGCAGATTTAATAAGATATACTGTATTCTTCATCTGCTACCTTTCATTTTATATATATTTTTTTTCTTTAAATGTTTTTTCTTTTCCAATTACATATGTTAATTGTTGTATTTCATTATTGTAAATATTTTTATATATTTTTTTCTTCTAATTACATATATGTTAATTGTTGTATCTCATTTATAAAATGAATAAATAAAAAAATTAAAATGAAAAAATAACCATCTAAAATCATATTTTTGGATTGTTAAAAGCAACTATGCTACAAGCTAAGCTAAGAATTCATGGTTAAAACCAGTGTTTTTGTGCAAAAATATGTTTTTCTCTGCAAAAAGAAGCTGAGAACTTGTTTACTGATTTTTAAAAAAAGCTTTGTGTGAAAATGCTATGCTTAAGAGCTCAAACCACGCAGAGCATCCACCATTTTGAGAACTGAAGAGGCCCATGTCACGTCAAGGGGCCTCCCTCCCATTTTTTCATAAAGAGACACGCTGCTCGCTCCCTCACTATCCATCCTTTGGTTCAAACAGTGTTATACTGCCATCTGGTGGTCAAAAAAGGTACTACACTCAAAACAAATTAACAAACATTTCTTCTCATGTTTGACAATAATTACTAATTATTGTCAAATTTCAAACAATATTATCGTATATCGCAATAATTTCTGAGACAATTAATCGCCCAGTAAAATTTGTTATTGTGACAGGACTTTTCAACATGATTCAAAATGGCCACCACAGCTAATCAGTCTTAGCAAACATAAATGGGTATAACAGTCAGTTTTACAGATACTGAGCTAAAGTCTGTGGTAGAGGCCGACATTTATCCCCAACAAAACCAGCCCTGACTGACTGTTGTCGATTATTTGGCATGTAATATGGCGGGTGACATGCATTCCTTCAGAGGATGCTGATTTTTCCTTTTTCACAAAGCAGTTAGTCTAAAAATGTGCAACAAGCGTTTGCTACATGTTACTTTTGTCTCTGAGCTGCGTTTTGCAGATGATGTTTAAAAGCCAAAGCTAAAGACAGAGATAATGTTTCTGCCTTGGTTAACGTGTTTGCTCAACATCTTTCTTAAAACCATGGCATTAACTGCTGGACATGGCCTTATTGTCTGTTAGCAAAATATCTCATGAACAACTGGACCACTTTTAATAAAACTATCAGATGCTAATCCCTGGCTATAATTTTACAAATGGTCAACCCAATTTAAGATGGCTGCCACAGCTAATCTACCTTAGTGTTACATCCCATGGGGATGTCTTTTTATTCAGGCCAGAGGGATGAGGTGTTTAGTGGTGTTTTGGGAGGCTGATTGGCTACAGCGGTGGTTGCTTCTCTTTATTAGGTTCAGTCTGAAGACGCCCAGAGGGTGTGAGAGAGGAGAAGAAAAGGTCCAAGCAGCAGGAGTGAGAAGAAGAAGAGGTCCAAGCAGCAGGAGTGAGAAGAAGAAGAGGTCCAAGCAGCAGAAGGAGAAGAAGAGGTCCAAGCAGCAGGAGTGAGAAGGCAGAGGTCCAAGCAGCAGAAGGAAGAGGTCCGAAGCAGGAGCAGCTGAGAGCCATGGCCGAAAGGAGTCGAATGAAGCCGATGATGAAGAAGTCCAAGTGAAGAATCCGTACAGAATGTTTGAATATTGAAGCCGAAGTCGCTGAGTGATGATGCCGATGTTGTTGGAAGAAGCAAGAAGAAGTCCGTGTGAGAAGCCGAAAGAAGTAGCCGAATGAGGAAGCTGGAGCTGTGACCTGCCGATGATGTCGTTGTTGTGAGAAGAAGGTGCTGTAACCTGATGTCATTGTTACGCCAAATTTACACTACATGCGGTCCCGCTCCGCCCCGCAGGTCGCAGCTGAGCGAGTCCAGTTTCCACTACCTCCGCTCCGCTCAGGTCCGCCTGGATACGCCGCTCCGAGACGCATGCGCGGGAATTGCGAGATCGCACGATAAATCAAGTGATAAATAAGTAAGTCAGAACAAAACAATTCATTCGGTGGAAGAAGGAGAACAACAGTAGAGACTGCTGCCTTGATCTCTCGTAAATGAGCGACAGGACATGGTTTGAGCAACAGAGTCAGTCAGAGTCAGAGTACTTTTATTAACATTGCACAAGTTTCCACCAGTACAGCGTGAATATGTACACACAGTCATCCTCAAGGTGGCGAGTGTGTGAAGCTGCTGCCACAGACCACATGAGACATTATATCACATTATGTTCTTTCAGCGCGGCCTCTCTCATCCGTGTCGGGATGAAGGTCAAAGGTGTGAAAAAAGGAAGACAGGAAGTGATGTATTACATTTCAGAATAAAATACTTTTTAATTTATTTATTTCTTGTATTGCGTTTGTAGGCGTAGTCATAAATGATAGTTTGACAGCATTTTTGTACAAATAAATCCGTATAGAGCTAGGATTAAGTCCGCCCGTGGTGATTTTATTTTGTAAATACGGAAGTTGTGCTCGTTCCTTTTCCTGTTGGTGCGACGTAATCTTCAAAAGTTGACTCCGGCACAGCTCCGGCGTCCGGCAGAAATAGAAATATTTCTAATTTTGACGGACTGCCGTCCGCTCGCCACTACTCGCCGCCGCCGTGCGGAGCCAGTGTAAACTCTGTCATTGATTATAATGGGTGCGTATTTGCTGCGGAGGTCGGACCGGAGCGGGGCGGAGCCGGAACACATGTAGTGTAAATTTGACGTTAGGAGAAGACTGTCTGAGAATTCTCACAGACTGTCTCAATGAGCTAAATCACTGGTTTTCTAACAATTTCCTTAAACTAAACAGTAACAAAACAGAAATCATTCTTGTCTGTACCAAAAACTCTATTTCAAAATCAGAACATCTTCTCGTCCCCCTTAACAACTCTCTGCTATCCCCCTCCCCTCAGGTCAAGAGTCTCTGTGTCATCCTCGACACCACTCTCTCCTTCACTTCACACATCAACAATATTACTCGGTCTGCCTATTTCCACCTCCGTAATATTAACCGTCTCCGTCCTTCTCTCACACCCCGCTCCACAGCCATCCTGGTGCACAGTCTTGTGACTTCCCGTATTGACTACTGCAACTCCCTTCTCTACGGCCTCCCCAACAAATCTCTCCACAAGTTACAGATGGTCCAGAACTCAGCTGCCCGTGTCATCACTCAAACCTCCTACTATAACCACATCACTCCTGTCCTGCAGCAGCTCCACTGGCTCCTGGTTAAATCACGCATCATCTTCAAAATTCTACTCCTCACGTTCAAAGCTATCCACAACCTTGCCCCTCCTTATCTATCTGACCTCCTACAAATCTCCATCCCATCACGCTCTCTCAGATCCTCCTCTTCGCTACATCTCCATGTACCCTCTGCCCGCCTCTCCACCATGGGGAGCAGGGCCTTCACCTGCTCTGCCCCTCACCTCTGGAACGCTCTACCGCCAGACCTTCGAAACACCACCTCCCTTTCTCTGTTCAAGACAGCCCTGAAAACACATCTCTTTAGACTAGCTTAAGATGGCGCCGGTTGTCATGGCACGCTATCTAACTCCTCTCCTGAACTTTTTACTGCTGTTCGTGTTCTGCCTTTTTTTCATCGACGATGCATCCTCGCTCCTGGTCTATGATCGCTCAACTCTTCTAAGTCTCCAAGACTCGCTGATCAACACACCGGCTACTGGCAAATATGGACATTTCAAGCCTCCTCCACCTCCGCCTTTCTTGGCGTCCATTCCTGCCTACCTACAACGCAACGCCACCACGTTGCCACGCAGCAAGCGGCGCAGAAGACGCGGAACGAGGGCCGGCGTCCTGGTGAGATTTAAAAAGTATCTCTCGTCTCACAACACGCCGACGGCTGACTTACCTCCTGAATTCAGCGTCTTTGATGTCCGCCGTTCCTTCGCTCGTCGCCACAGAAGCCTTGTTGCTATCAATCATGACGCCAGCGATCAGTATCCATTTTGTCCCCCCGTGAGAACACTGAAGCGAGGCTGCGTTAAACAGAACCTCCGCCCGCTCGCTCGAGCTGAGAGTGACGTAACTGGCTGTGTTCCTGTACGGTCAGCACTGTTTAACGCCAGATCGATCACTAATAAAACTTTTATATTAAGTGATTTGATCTCAACTCATCGTCTGGATCTGTTTTTGATTACGGAAACCTGGCAGAAATCTGGAGACAACAGCTGCTTCTCTGAGCTTCTTCCAAATGGCTACTCCCACCTGAGCGCTCCGCGTGGGTCTGGAAGGGGGGGGGGGCCTGGCTGCAGTCTTCAATGAGGCGTTCAAATACCGTTTGTTGCCTCAGAAAAACTACTCCAGTTTTGAAAGCATGATTTTTGTGCTGGAATCTGCAAAACCTATTCTGTGTGGCCTCTTTTATCGGTCTCCTCAATACAACAAAAACTTTCTCAGTGAGTTTTCAGAACTACTGGCTGACCTAATGCCAAAGTTTGACTCTTGGCTTTTCTGTGGGGACTTCAACGTGCACACCTGCTGCCCAAGTAATCAGCTTGGATGTGAGTTTCAGGACCTCCTGGACTCTTTCAACCTGTCACAGTCGGTCTCGGGGGCCACACACAGTCAGGGTCATACACTCGATTTAATTATCTCCCACGGCCTTCAAATACCTGCTGTGGAGATCCTGGACACCTGTATTTCAGACCATTTTCCCATATTATTTGAAATTTTCACCTCTCCTGCACCGAAAGCTATTCTCCCAGCACGTTTCTGCCGCTCCATCACCCCATTAAAGCTGGGGTATGTAAGATTGTAATGTAGTCTGTAACTTTTCAAACAATATATATTTTAACATATTTCTTCACTCTGTCACTAGATTGATGTTAGAGAGGTAATCTCTGAAAAAACTAAAAAAAAATATTGTCCCCTTGCTTCTCCAGGTGGTAAATAAGCATTTCTAAAAAGAAAAAGTGACCCGCCATTTTCCAGCCAATAAAAACAAAGTTTGTAACCAGCCAATAAAAACCGAGCTTGAATTTGAATCAGCCAATAAAAACAGAGCTTGAATTCAAATTTCAACAGACCACAAGGGGGCAGAGCCATATATGGCTCTGAGGGGGAGGGATCAGAATGCTTTGCTTGTTGAAATTTTTTCTAAGTGCTGCTGTTCTACAGAAACTGCAGACTGAACCTTTAACTCCAAGTCAGTTCACTGATGCCTTTAAGAGCACTGAATTTTGCTCTGCTGTCAGCCTGGACCCATCTCTACATCCTGAGGACTTCATCAGCTCCTTCCATCACACCTGCACGACGATCTTGGACTCCATCGCTCCTCTCAAACAGGCATCTTCAAAGAACAAACCTTCACCATGGCTCAACGAAACGACGCGAGCTCTTCGACAACGTTGCAGAAAAGCAGAGCGAATATGGAAGCGCGACCGGCTTCATGTATCTCAAGGAATACTGAGAGACTGTCTCTGTGAGTATCATAATGCTGTGAAACAGGCCAAGTCACAGTACCTCTCCAATTTAATCTCCACCAGCTCCAACCGGCCGAGGACGCTTTTCAGCACACTCCAGTCTGTCATCAACCCATCTGTCAATGTTCTGAAAACTGCCACACAGTCTACCTGCGATGACTTTCAGAGCTATTTTGTCAACAAAATAGACTATCAGACAGAACATTGTCAGTTCATCCAACACCATCCAGTCATGTACCTCTGCAATAACCACAGCTGTTTTTGACCAATTTGACCTGGTCTCACTGCCTCACCTCACCAAGGTGGTTCAGCAGATGAAACCAACTAACTGTTCTCTGGACATCATTCCATCAAAAATGTTCAAACAGTCCTTTGATGTAATTGGTCCTTGTGTTTTGTCATTTATTAACAGCTGTCTATCTTCAGGTTTTGTGCCATCTGCTTTCAAACACGCTGTGGTCAGGCCTCTTCTCAAAAAACCAGGCCTAGATCCTACAGCTCTCTCTAATTTCAGACCAGTTTCCCATCTGTCATTTCTATCAAAGGTCCTAGAAAAGATTGTTTTTATTCAACTTCAATCTTTTCTAGAACTCAACAACCTGTTTGAAAAATTTCAGTCAGGTTTTCGAGCTCGTCACAGCACTGAATCTGCACTGCTCAAAGTACAGAATGACATTCTTCTGTCCCTGGATGCAAAAAACCCTGCTCTGCTGGTGATGTTAGACCTCTCAGCAGCTTTTGACACCGTCGACCATCAGGTACTAATCAACCGCTTGTCTCAGCAGGTTGGCCTCCAGGGAGCTGTGCTTGAGTGGTTCAAATCTTACCTGTCTGGGAGAACTTTTTCTGTCATGATAGGCGATCTGTCCTCCTCTTCATCAACCCCTCTGACCTCTGGCGTACCACAGGGATCTATTCTAGGGCCAGTCCTCTTCTCTCTTTACATGCTGCCATTAGGATCAATCATCACACGTCATAACCTGTCTTTTCACATGTATGCAGACGATTTACAAATCTATCTGCCAGTCACTCCCAACCCCTCACCCAGTTCAAACACTCTTGTCAACTGCTTAAATGACATTAAGCACTGGCTCTCTCAAAACTTCCTCCACCTAAACACAGATAAAACTGAATGCATTTTATTTAGTGCACCTGGTGACACCAGCAACATCCTTCCCAGTCCCAGTGTTGGTTTTCCCCTCCCCCACTTCAACCCGGTGGTCAGAAATCTTGGAGTGCAGCTTGACTCCAACTTAAAGTTTGATAAACAGATCAGTTCTGTTGTCAAGACCAGCTTTTTCCAGCTCCGTCTGCTCTCCAAAGTCAAGTCATTTCTCAGCCGTGGTGATCTGGAGAAGGCCATCCATGCCTTTGTGACCTCCAGACTTGATTATTGTAATGCTTTGTATGTTGGTATTAATCAATCCTCCATCTCCCGTTTACAGCTTGTACAGAACTCTGCCGCGCGCTTTTTGACCAACACACGAAAATATGAACACATCACTCCTGTCCTGTCCTCTCTACACTGGCTCCCGGTTCAGTTCAGGATACAGTTCAAGCTGCTCCTGTTTGTTTTCAAAGCTCTGAATGGACTTGCTCCTCTGTACATCTCAGAACTTTTGAAAGCCCATCAGCCCGGCAGAGATTTACGATCTGCCAGTCAACACCTGCTGGAGGTGCCTCGCTCAAGGTACAAACAATGGGGAGACCGGTCATTTTCTGTTGCCGGCCCAAAAGCCTGGAACAGCCTCCCCCTTGAGCTGCGTGCCACCTCTGATCTGACTCTGTTCAAAACCAGACTGAAGACCCACTTGTTCAAAAAAGCTTTCAGTGTGTAACTTTTATTACTTTTGGTATTTTAATATGTAGCATTTTTTATTTCCATTGCCTTTTTATTTCCACTTGTTCAAATAAGCTTCCAGTGTGTAACTTTTATTACTTTTGGTATTTTAATATGTAACATTTTTTATTTCCATTGCCTTTTTATTTCCACTTGTTCAAAAAAGCTTTCAGTGTGTAACTTTTATTACTTGTGTTATTTTAGTGTTATTTTAGTATGTAGCATTTTTTATTTCCATTGCCTTCTTTTATTGCTGTTGTTTCTTATTCTATTTTCATTGATTTATTGTTCCAGTTTATTCATCTTTTTATCCTGTTAAGCACCTTGGTCAATGCAAGGCATTGTAGGAAGGTGCTATACAAATAAAGTTTATTATTATTATTATTATTATTATTAACTTTACTAAATGTATTTTTATTATTTTGCATTTAATAATCTTTATGTATTTTATATTTCAATTTGTCACTGAAAATGTTTGAACTGTATTGGTTTGTTAAGTGTCCTTGGGTGTCCTGAAAGGCGCTTTTAAATAAAATGATTATTGTTATTATTATAAGAAGGAGCTGTGACTTGCTGTCGTCGTGAGAAGGTGGAGGTGTGACCGACCAACCCGTTGGACTTGGAGTTTGTTTTTGTTTATCATCCTGTAGCTGGACTCGACATGGTCCAACTTTAATTTAATTACTTTGAGAGGGACACGGGGAAAGCTGAAAGTTTGGATTCTTTTTTTCTGTTTTTGTTTTTTAGGACTGCTGGAGGCGGCGCAGCCAGGGAGGCCCAGGAGAGCCTAAAATAAACTTTTTCTTTTAACCCTCATTTCTGGTCTCGTGTCCCTCAATTTGTTACTTGACCCCTCGGGGCGTAACACTTAGTCTACACAAAAATGACCAGAACTCCAGTCAGTTTTACAAATACCGAGCTAAAATTTGGTGTGGTAGTAGATGAGTGTCGTCAAGAACAAGTACGCCAAGTGCCAACAAACCATGTGAGAACTCAAGATATTCTGAGACGGAGCGTAGTGTTATTTTGAAGGTTGCAACAAGATGGCTGTTGGTTCGTCATTTAACATTAAATTACCTTGGTCTACAAGTGTTGTGAAAGGAGGCAGGTGACGTGCATTGATCAGGTTGTCAGTGGTGTAGTCTACATTTTTGTACTCTGTATACTGTGCTTAGAACCCAAAGTACACCAGTTAGTACAATGTAATCATCTTTTTTAAGCACATTGAAAATTTCACATTTTCTCTTATGCTTATATTTGAATAAATGTACAACAAACTTTGCACAACAGTTGGCTTTGTATTAAAAACGTTATAGATTTTATAAAACAATATCAAAGCAAAACATGTTCAAGTATTAAGTAGTAAGTACTGAAGTATTAATTATACAAAAAACAGGTTGCACCATGTCTCAAATGTGTTGACAATGACACATGCCCAATAATATGTCGTTGGACACTTTTTAAGTGGGTATACTCTGTTGTATATCTGCGTATCACATAGACTACACCACTGGGTTGTCCGTGTCTGAGTTCATGGTGTGGTCCTTAAACTCCTCAAAGTCAAAACTGCCTCCTGGGGGAGAAAAAGATGAAGGAAACTCTACTTGGAGAAACTGTTGAAGTTCATGGATGTACAGCCGTGCAACTCAGTGATCAATCTTCATTAGGTGAGGATGAAATGTTGGTGGATTCATCCAGGTGCCATGATGTTCCGACGGGGTTGGACCAAGCTGCATCAGCCCGCGGTCCATCTGCCAACGAGGCCTGGTTTGCTGGAATCTGCCACGGTCAAGCAAGGCTGATGATTCTTCAGCCTGCGTGCACGTCTGCTTTATTCATCATAACAATGAGGTCATTGTTCTAGAACCGCACCGCTCGGTGTGGCTGCATGTTGGAGCAGCTCTGTTCGTTCTGAGTTGTTGCTTTTAAAACCTTTAACTCCTCTTTTTTCTGGATGTAAATCTATTTTCTTCTGATGATTACTTCATCTGGTATCGGGTGCTGTGCAGCTGGAAGGATTTTTACTGAAACCTTTTTTTACTTTTGAGCATTTGTTATGATGAAATCAGAAAAAGCGTTCAATACAAAAACAACTGGACTTTATTTGTAACAGAAAACGTTTCGCCCTCTATCCAAAGGGCTTTCTCATCTCAAAGAGCAGGCTGTGTCAGAGTGAAGTTATAACAGGCTGAGAAGACACACGCAAACCTATGTAAATTGATGAATCGCACCTCAACAGTAGGGGTTTCTTAAGTTCTTTGTTAGTCTGATTTTATCATGTCCTGGATGACTGAGAATCTTCACCAGCATTTGTTATGATGCGTAACCATGGCAACAAGGTTTTTTTTTATCTAACAACCATGATCAGCTGATTAACATCTCAAAAGCTCAAGTACCTCAACTACAGCCAGCCCCAAATCCCAGTTGAGTTGAAAAGGAGGCGCCACAGATGAATTCCCGTCAACCTGGTGGCGAGTACTTGACCGCCGAGATCCTGGAGCTGGTGGGAAATTTGGCTCGTGACAACAGGAGGACCTTCAGCTGTCTGTGGCGACGAGGAGCTCGGCAGACTGCTGGGAGGAGCGACCATCGCTCAGGAACGAGGGCGGTCCTGCTGCCCGGGAGGACTGAGAGGCCCACCGGATCTGACAGCAAGCTGGATCTGGACGGATCTGTGGCCAGATTCTTCAGATTTACTGCAGAAGATCCTTCCTGCCCACAGCTATCAGCATCTAACAACTCGAATGAAACCAGGATGATGAGCTATGACCACACTTCATTTCCCTCTGGGATTAAAAACGTGTTTTTTTAATTGAACGTGGATCAACTGTTTTAGACCAAATGTTTACTCGTGCACGACGCTCGTTTGTTTTTGCTCTTTACATCCAAACTGATCAGTGTTGTCAGATGAGATGAGAGGCCGGACTCGACGGCAACCTGCACCCCCGAAGGAGGCTTTCCATTTTCTGAGGGTTAAGGGTCAAAGAAGCAGCTGCAAGTCCTTCGGTTTTAAACTAGAAACAAGTTTGACGCTCGGTTCCCTTCAAAGAGAGGAGAGCAGGTCCAGACCGAAGGTTTGATCTCAGCTCCCACATGACAACGTGTTGTTGTTGTTGTTGGTGACTGTTTCGTGTGATTTCTGAGCAGAACCACTTTGGATCAGGTCTGTAATCTGACCGAGACATCTGGTGCTCTCGTGTCTGAAAACGTCCATCAGCTGATGAGAATCAAAACACTGGAGGATGACTCAGCACAGACGAGCTAAAAGTGACTTTGCCTTTTTTTGGTTTTATAGGCATTTCTTCTGTTTGGACTTGTTTTAGTAACGCACGCCTGATGTGACTCATTTTATTGTAGCTGTACAAATAAAGTTTTGAATCTTGATAATCGTTCTTTTATTTATTTAAAAACACAGACTTGATCATAATTCTCCCTTAACGGCTTTTTTCTTTTTCTGAACTTGGCAACAAACTACTTCTCTGAGGTTTTACATCTGTTGAATGGAATCTGGAAAATTTCACCTCGAACTCATTAAGTGACCTCAGAGAAGATCTCATCGTTTTTCAAAGTGCGGTGAGAGCAACGAGAACCTGAGGGAGAGGGAGGCCCGCTCCAACTGTCCGGTTAGTTCAGGCAGGAAGCAGCAGAGGAGCGAACGTTCTGAGCTCAACATTACTCAACTGGACTCTGAGCTGAACTTCTGGCTCAGGTCCTGTAAACCTGTTGGTACTCCTCCATGTCAACAAAACGCTCACTGACATCGTACGTGATGTTTCGTCTCATCAGACAGAAACTTTGGTTTCTGTCAACCTGCATTCTGATGATCTCCCGTCTTGTTTTTGTCTCAATCTTCTGGCTCTGCTTCCACGTCTTTATTCAAAATTTGATCAGAAAATGACGACCTTTAACCTTGGATTACAGCTTGAATTTTTTTTATTTAATTTTATTGTTTCCACTAGTGGTGCAGGAAAAAAAAAATCGATTTTTTAAAAATAATCTAGATTCTTTGTCCTGGCGATTCAGAATCGATTCTAAAAGCCCCAAAATCGATTCTTTTTGTTTTGTTTTTACATTAAAACCCAAAAGATAAAGAAAATAAAACCATATCTCATAGTATATGAAAGAATACATAAAATGAAAGGTGGCAGAAAGAAGAAGAAATCTGACCCGAACCAGTGACCTCCAGGACCCGATAAGGATAAAGCGGGTAAAGATGATGGATAGATGGCTTTTGTTGAAAAGATTTACCAAACAAATCTTTTAAACAAAATCCATCCATACACATTTGAAACATGGATGAATGCAATATGATTTTGAAGTCTATTTTATTTTGAGTTAAATGTTTATGCAATACAGTAGGCTGAAATCTTTGTTTACGTTTGTATTTTGAATTATTTGTGATGGACTGGAGACATGTCCAGGGTGTCCCCTGCCTCTCGCACAGTGACTGCTGGATATAGGCACCAGTGACCTCCGGGACCCGATTAAAGCTGCTGCATTCTATTCATATACCCATCTGCTCACAATTCAGGCTGCTGTATTTATACTGTATTATTTGACATTATTAATGTTTGCTACAAGCATACATTATTGTTTTAAATAAATGTTTTATTTGTTTACATTATTGTTTAATCTTTTCATGATTTCAATTGAAAATTGTTTCAGAATCGAAAATCTTTTTATAATCGAATCGGTGCATCAAAAATCGCAATAGATTCTCCAGACACAGACATTCGCACCCCTAGTTTCCACGCATCTTTTTCTATCACCTATTCATCTGATCAACCTGGGGCTGCATTTCCTCTTGCGTCCAATTCCTGAGAAGTTGTCTAAGTCCTGTGAGCCTTTTACTTTTCATCTCTCTCGTCAACTGGACGGGTCGAGGTTCTGCCTCAAGTGGAGGAGTTCAGGTATCTCTGGTTTTGTTCTCAGTGAGGGAAGAATGGAGCGAGAGATCTACAGTCGGATCGGTACAGCTTCTGCAGTGTTGTGGACTCTGTGCTGGTCCGTTGTGGTGAAGAGGGAGCTGAGCTTCAAGGTGAAGCTCTCCGTTTACTGGTCGGTCTAC
>JBBPBX010001305.1:54747-65590 GCA_038048925.1 Garcialebias charrua
AGACACACTATTCGGGCAGGTAGTTACTCACCAGATCAGAGCCATACCAGAAGCAGACAGACCAGAAGTTCGATTTCTCATTCACCAATTGCTTTTTAACTATAGGCAAAAATATAAAACTCAGCAACCATTAACAAACGAGCAACAATTAAATGAGCCGACGTACACCCTGCATCTGCAGCCACTGTAAATTTTTATTGGAAGTTATTATTTAGAAGTTGTTTTTTAGAAGTGTTCATTTTGTAGAAGTGTTCATTTTATAGTATTGGTGTTTTTTTTAAAGTGTTCGGTTATATAGAAGTGTTGTATTTGAAAAATATTCATTTTATAGTTCATTTTGTAGTAGTGTAGTTTTTTTACAAGTGTTCAATTTACAGGAGTTGTATTTCAAAGATGTTTATTTTATAGAACTGTTGTTTTTTAGAAGTGTTCATTTTGTAGAAGTGTTCATTTTATAGTATTGGTGTTTTTTTTAAAGTGTTCATTTTATATAAGTGTTGTATTTGAAAAATATTCATTTTATAGTTCATTTTGTAGTAGTGTAGTTCTTTTACTAGTGTTCAATTTACAGGAGTTGTATTTCAAAGATGTTTATTTTATAGAACTGTTGTTTTTTAGAAGTTTTGTTTAAAGTGTTATTAAAGACTGTTAAAATGTCAATGCCAGTGCTTTCACCTTATTTTATAGATATACTTATTTCACTGATATACCACTATGCAAAAAACTCAGGACTGTATTACTGCAATTAAGCTGTAGATAAAGAAACTTCCCCATCAAAGTAATTTACTTTCATAGAAAAGCTCATTATTCTTCAAACAAAATGACGAACAGATGAATGTTGTTATCAATTTATTGATAGGCAATCACACATTCAACCTTCCTCTTGTTATTGTGGCCTGTTGCCAGGGCACTGAACCATCTGGTGATGAGAAGAAGTCACGCAGGTTGTTCCTCACTGCATAGGCATTTCTTCCAGCACTCCTTGTAGCGGCAGTTCTTCTTAATGGAGTCTCCACATCGTTTCCTGCAACCTGCCTCCATTCTCCTATACGGATGACAAACAAGTAAAGAAATCGTTAGAGTGGGTGGATTGTATTCTACTCTTTAGATGAGCTACGGAAGAAAATAAATGTTAGATGAGCTACGGAAGAAAATACATGTTCCGGTATGTGACCTTGTGCATGATTACCTGGTACGATGTCTCCTGATGGCGTGTCAGTGTCAACGTAATTTGTGGGTATGTACTGCCTGGAATCGTCATTGTAGGCCAGCCAGTTGTGTAAAGCAACACACGCTTTCACCACATGGACACTTTTGGCTGGATTATATTCCATGGCGCGGCCGAACACCCTCCATCTGGATGACAAGATGCCAAAGGCGTTCTCGATTGTTCTCCGAGCCCTGCAGTGACGGTAGTTGTACACCTGTTGCGCTTCCTCCAGATTTGAGCCTGTGCATGAAAAATATCAAAATTATTAATAAATGCATTTCGGTTTATTTATTTTTCACCTGTTCAAAAGGAAGTTGTCGCAGAGCACGTTTCACCATAGATTTGTAGTCATAACAGCAATTAGAATAGAAGTCGTAATATTACTCGTTCCCAAAGATGAATGCAGACCTTCTTATCTCTTTCATTACGCAGCTGTATCCCACCAAAACAACTGCATCATTTTTTAATAAGCTTACCAGGATATGGACGCATAAGATTGTGATGGAGTGGAAAAGCTGCATCCCCCACAAACACATGCGGACTCTCCACAGTGGTCCCAGGTAGTACAGCAGGTGGTGGAAGATCCAGGGTACTGTTCATCAGCTGTTGCCCAAACACACTCTCCTGGAAGACGCCGCCATCACTCTGACGTCCATATGCTCCCACATCCACCATCGTGAAGCGGTAATGTGCGTCACACGCAGCCAGGAGGACGAGAGAGTGGGTCCCTTTGTAATTAAAGTAGTCACTCCCAGATGACGGAGGGCAACGAATCCTGACATGTTTACCATCCACGGCTCCTGATAACAAACAATAATTTCATTGTTTTGAGGTATTTATAGTACTAATAAGGACATTAATCAACAAAAGTACACAAACTACTAACATAAAGACAAACGAACCAACCTAAAAGGTTAGGAAAATCCCAGATTCGCCAGAAATCACGTGCAATCGCTGTCCACTCATGGCCAGAGGGGAAGGCTACGAAGTCCGGCTGAAGAGCTGTCCAAATGGCTTCACATACCTGAAGTACAAATATAAGTATATATAAATATATATTCGTACATACTTTTTTTCATAAACATATATATATATTCTTATATAAAGACACATATTCAGTATATATGTATTTATACACACATTTACATATATATATATATATATATATATATGTATATATATATATATATATATATATATATATTTATATATATATATATATATATATATATATACTGTATATAATTAATATTTATATACATTTATATCTACATAAACAACTACTGTAGTTCATCTGCAGCTGACTTCAACAATACACATCAACTGTATATACATCACAGCATCATTTGTTTACTCCATGACTCACCTCCGACATTATTCTGGACACAGTTGATGTGCCCAGGCGGTAGCTGGCAGCGACACTCTGTTCAGAGGAACCAGTCGCCAAGATGCGCAGCGTGACTGCCACTCTCTGTGCAGCGAGGACAGGAGAGCGGTGGCTGCCCTGATGGAGGAGAAACGGTGCTAACCGCCCAACTAGCTCATCGAACTTGCTGTAATTCATTCTAAAATACTGGAAATGCTTCTCGCTGTCCATCATTTGCTGCATGTCCATAACCAGAGTATTAAACTCGCCTTCTCCATCCCTGGTCTCGTTTAATGGCCTCACGTACCACCTTCTTCTTCTTCTGTTACGGTTTTTTAATAACAATAACAGGCAAACAATCTCTTCCTCTCTTCTTCTTCTTCTTCTTCTTCTTCTTCTTCTTGACGCCATTTTTTTCGCGCTGAAAAACTAGCGGAAGTGACGATACGGAGGAAATGACGTTAGAATTTGGAGCGAAAAACTAGCGGAAGTGACGATTGGAATTGACGATACGGAGGAAATGACGTTGGAATTTGGAGCGAAAACACGAGAATCTACGCGAGCACGAAAGCCGAGCTGTAGCAGCCGCTCCGTATACGCGCGTATACGCGCGTATACGGAGTCTGCTTCACTGTATCTCGGCCTTACAGACATTTACACCTCCGGAAGAGAGCCACCTGCATCATGAAAGACCCCACTCACCCAGCACACTCACTCTTTGCCCCACTCCCCTCAGGACGGAGGTTGAGGAGCATCAAATGTAGAACCACTAGACTGAGGAACAGCTTCTACACTGAGGCTGTTAGACTCATGAATAAATAAATAATAAGAATAATCACTGCAAAATATCACAACATGCTGATGCTGATCTGTTTTCTTGTTGCTGTGTTAATCTGTGACCATCTGCTCATACAGACTCATGTTCATGCTGCTGTTTGTAACGATGTTTTTCTATTACATTGGTGCTTAGTGTATTTTCAGTTGATTTTTTTTCTTAGATCATATCTTAGATGTTATTACAGTACTGTTCTTCTCTTACATTTATTGGATGTAACGGGATCCTGTGTACATAATCTCGTTTTCATCACATGTACCACATGCGGAGCAAATGACAATAAAGATTCTCTGACTCTGACTGATTATTATTTGTATTTTGCAAAAAAAAAACACATAATAAGTCCTCCGGTCACGTACCAACACTACATTCCCCACAATGCAACAGTAGTAGTAAGGGTGGGGCCAATCCGATCCGGAGTCGTGTCTCATGAACCCAAAGTAATAAGAAGACCTGCCTCACATTCAGGAAATCCCTTTCAGTTTGCAGCCAGCTACAGCGTGTGGAATGAGTGAGTAGCACTTTAGCTAACAGCTAGCCAACTTTTCATCGTAACATGTCCGCTGTGTGGAAGTATTTTACACTAAACACCGCAAGACAGCAACGTGCAATGTTTGCAGAGCCATAGCGCCACATTAAACTGCGGTCAAGTTAGTTTTACGTTGGACATTCGAGCTCGAGGCTTCAGCGGGACGCCACTCCCACTGAACCGAAACAGGGAGACCGACCGCGGCCAGCTGCGTCCAGTCCGACCCGCTGTCTGACCGTCTCGTAGGATGGACAGGCGGAGAGCGGCTGACCGAAATCAGAGCGCCCCCCCGGATTGAACAATAAAAACACACCGCTGAAGCCACGGAGCTCAAATGTTCACCGAGAAGTTGCTAAACTTCATCATAATTAATGACCAACAGCTATCAGCTGTAGAAAATGAAGGATTTCACAGCTTGATACTTGCAGCCAACAGTAAATAATCAAAAAAAAGCATATTAATTAAAAATCACAAGAAAACTTATAGCCTGGCCCTCGCCTTCCTACGCAGCTCCGCTCAATCTAGTTTCCCTTCACTGCTCTGTCTGGGACTTCTCCCATAGAGAAGGATTTCACTGGCATATTTTTGGCCGGACCAATCAGAGAACAGAAGGCGGAGTTTTGAACAACGTTGATTTCATGCGCAGTTTGCCCTGTTTAAAATGGCTGCCGGCACGAAGGAATTTACAAGAAAACACGGTAAAAACTATTATTTCTTTGCTGAGAAAAAATATATTTCTTTGCTGACGTTATAGCACAAGGGTTCCTGAGCTTAACAGTTCCTTAATCAATTCACAAAATGGTCAAATCTGCTAGATTTAAATTGTTTCCAAACAGCCTCGGGGGCGCTACAAAAATAAATGATAAAAAATCGAATTTTATCTCAAATGTTTCATCCAGGCCAACAGTCATTAAATTAAAGCCATATAATTACACACTGGTAGCAGAAAAAATATCCACCGAGTAGTTTCTGAGCTGCCTGTTAGCCTTTAGCCTGGCCCTCGCCTTCCTACGCAGCTCCGCGCAACATACGTCACGGCCAAACAGATCCAACGGTTTTGTTCCTCAGCAGAGGCCACGCCTCCAGCAAGAATCGGTTCTCTATAGGAGAAAGTCCAGACCCTAGTACGAAGCAAAGTGAAGGACAAGGGTCTGGTTTTAACGAGGCTAAAGAAAACTGTATTAAAAAACAAAACATAAACAGCTACATTATAAAACAATGTAAAATACTAAAAGCAGGAACATGTCTGTGTTGGTTTATGCCAAGAATTTAGCAGATGTAAAGCTATTTAATATTTAATTTAATTCATTTATTCATTCATTTAAAAGAGACAAAATAAAACAAATGAATCAAAAAGAAAACACTGAATGAAAAGAGTGCAGAAAGAAAAAAAAAATCTTATATCACCCCCTTATAATAAACATTGAACCAGTCCGGCCCTTGGCTTGTAGCAAATTTGTTTTTTTACACCTTACCAGTGTCTACAGCGACTGTTGAGCGTTCCTTCTCAAAACTGAAGCTAGTGAAAACAAAACTACGCAGCTTATGCAAGGAGGATAGGTTGTCAGATCTTCTTTTGTTGGCAATCGAAAAGGATGTGCCGATCATTCACAGTGAGGTCATTGACATTTTTCGAGACATGACCAACAGAAAACTGCTGCTGTGAACAGAAGAGAACAAAAATAGCAAAAATGCTTAAAAGTTGGAAGTTTGTTTTTAAACAGTTAAATCCCCATGATGGAAAAGAAGATTTTGGATAATAATCTTAGATTCAGTTTTGGGGAAAAAATGAAAGGCAAGAGACCGAAATAAATAAGAGACATTGGCCTCCACTCAACACAGAGAAGATGAGACAATGAGGAAAAAAGAGAAGAGAAACCGACAAGAAAAAAAGAAGAGGAAAGATTGAAGAAAATGTATATAGTTACTTACAAAATACACTAAGACACAAACAGAGATATAGGTATACATTTTGGTGGTCAGTTAGTCTCAGTAGGCTTTTCTCATGGTGACATGCATTAACAATTCAAATTTTTTCTCTGCAGTTCCACGTTAAAGTTTGATGCAGCTCTGCTTTTCTGAATGGACCATCTTCATCTCCACTGCAAGTGTAGCAAACCAGGCAGCTATTTCTTTTATAGATTACAGTACACTAAAAAGTTGCATTGTGCCCTTGTTTTTCAATTTTTCAATTTAACATTGTTTATTAAACTCTGAAAGCTATGTGACTTTGTTAATATTCTGTCTTAAAATGCGATTAGATGTGCCCCTTTTTTTATGAGCACCTGCCCCTTTAGTGGGCTCTGCACGTCCCTGATGTTTACCTTATTACCGTTACCTTTTGCTTCTTCCTTTTCGGGTCACGGGGGTCACTGGTGGTGCACCATATCCAGCAGTCACATTGCGAAAGGTGGGGGACATCCTGGACAGGTCTCCAGTCCATCACAGGGACACATAGAGACAAACAATAATTCACTCTCTCACTCACACCTAGGGACAATTTAGAGTTACCAATCAGCCTAACATGCATGTTTTTGGTCTGTGGGAGGAAACCGGAGTACCTGGAGAAAACCCATGCATGCACGGAGAGAACATGCAAACTCCACCCAGAAGGTTCCCCAACCGGGGTTTGAGCCCATTGCTTCAGGAAGGACATTTGGTATGAAACAGTTGCTAACCTTTAGTGCACGTTCGCTATGTCGACCCCTGACAGTCGACATAGTAGCTTCGTTCAAAAAACAAAATGGCTCAGGTTTCTCAAGAACCAGCATGAAACCATAATCCTGTGAGGAAAAGGACATAAAGGAGGCAGCTCTGATGCTCCATGAACCCTCACAGGATGTGGATCTTAGATCACGCTTTAAAACCGGTTCTGTTTTGAGCTTTTACATGTTTGTGACGATAAAAGGAGAGAAATAAGATCAAAGTGAGTCATCCGCTGATTTAAAGAAGAATTTCCCCACCGGGTTCAGAAAATTAATGAACAGCTTGGAGATTAAAGACAGAAAGTTCCCAGTCTGAGCCACAGATCCAGACAGAACCGTGCAGAGGTCCGACGCCACACCTTTTTTTTTTCACATTCATCTTCCAAAGAACCAGACTTTCTGGTAATCCTTTAAAGTGGTCTTGAGACAGACTTCCCCAGGCTCTTTGGAGGTCGGTTTAAAGTTTTCTATTTAAAAAAAATGTTTCCACTTGTTTTACGTCCCATTTTCAGAGGAATTTTGTTTGTTTGTTCTGTTTTTGTGTTTAAAACCTGTCAAGTCTGAGCCACGAACAATCAACCCGTGGACCTGTTGGTCTGCAGAACTAAGGTATTTTAGGCCCTGGCGTGTCCCGAAGACTTGAACTGCAGCTACAAGCTAAAGGCCTAGGACCTTTAGAAAGAATGCATATCACCCAGCACCTTTGTGTTTTGGACCTGAAACGTCTCTGGTTGAAAAATATGGAGCTAAAACCAAAAAGTTCAAGTCTTATTTTAAAACACATATCTTGGCTTCTCTTCCAAGGTCTGATCCTCTGGACGGATTCTTCTTTGTTGAAATGTTTTACCTTTTATCCAAAGGATTTCTTCAGTCTGAGACCCTGCAGCAAAGGCATCTTATCATAGTGGATCAACCAGTTTGCTGCTGACAGCCACTGGTTGATCCACTATGATAAGGGGCTATTTATAAGACTGAGTTTGCTGCAGGGTCTAAGACTGAAGAAGTATTTTGGATAAAGACGAAACATTTCAACAAAAAAGAATCTGTCCAGAGGACCTGACTCAACCTTGTTAGATTTTTCTACCTGGATTCCTACACAGTATTTTAGTGTTACCTCGCAGACAACAGCAACAATGGAACAGACACTAAACCTGTATTTGAGGTTCATGGAGTTTTATTTTGAAATTGGTCTTAAATATGAGGATATCCAGTCTGTGCTTGCCAAAAGGCATGTGTGTCACATACATCAGTGAGCGAAATTTAAAAATAATACTTGGCGCAAGAGGACACAATCGTTACAAGGATTATTCTGGTGGAATTCGTCAGGAGGGAACTTCAGTCTTCTGGACAGCTTCATGGTTATCGTTGGATTTATGCCAAAAGCAAGACGTCTTAGGATGAGCTGGATGACTTCACACAAGTTTGGAACACACAACCACATCAAGCCATCCAAATACATGCAAGTTCCCAGGGGGTCAGCCCAATGTGACATATGCGCTGCCTGTGCTGTACATTACAGCAGACTTTCTCTCACCGTTCACAATGAACAGGTTCAATTGTGCAGAAATTAATGTGCCTTTCGGCTGAGCATACCCTGTGATCCAGATGTTTATGACATGTGACATGAAATGTCTTAATGGCTGAGTCTCAACTGATAACACCAACAGATACATATGAGTCTATGAACTTAAACAGGTCGAACTTGTGTTCGACATAACGGTACTTAATCTAGCTACCTAACGGTCACTAATGGTGTGCCACAAGGCTCAGTGTTAGGTCCCACTCTTTTTACAACTTCTATAAATAATGTAGGTCAAAACATTCCTGACGCATCTTTATGCCGACAACACTGTTGTTTATTGCCGAGCTAACACCATTGCCAAGGTTTTCCAGCTTCTACAGTCTGCATTTGACATCATTCAGTCAGACTTGTTCCATCACAAACTGCTAAATGCTGACAAAACCAAAGAATTGTTTTCAAACAGAAAGACTGTGACAGCAACTCTTCCTCCTGTCTCGTCCATGCATGGTGTTCCTATTGAGTTTGTAGATTCATACAAATACTTGGGAATTCTGGTTGATGCACATCTCTCTTTTAAACCACATTTTGAAAACTTGATAAACTGAAATTAAAACGTTGGTTACGTATTGTAACCCCAGATTCTATGAGTGTAAGCGTAGCCCTTTAAAAGCTACACATATTGGGTTTACGCACTTCGCGCCAAAACACTGAAAAACTTCTAGTCCACTCCCACCTGTTGTGGGCCGGGCACGGTCCGCTATAAGAATGCACCTGGACCGGCGCTCAACTCCCAAAGGCAATACTTTTTCTTCTGCCATCTGAGAGCCAGTGAGGCCCCAGTTTTAAAGGGCTACGCTTACACTAATAGAATCTGGGGTTACAATATGTAACCGACGTTCTATTTCATGTAAGCTCCGACCTTTAAAAGCTACGCTTATTGGGTTTAAAGGTGGAGCAGGATATGGTCCATGCCTCACTGTGTCACAATCTTGGGGTTTTGAACCCATAATGCAGGCAGGATGATTGAGGCAGGAGTTTTAAAATAAAAACTAATTCATTTTTAAACAACAAAAAGCTGGCGAGGAAGAAAAAACTTACAGACTATGATCAGGCAAAAAGGACTGGTACAGATTTGAGCACAAACAGGAACAGAGGAGGACCATGTTGTCTGTAATGACAGAGCTGAAACCAAAAACAATGACCGGAAAGATTGCAGATAGATGGCAGGAGTTTAAATGCACTTTGAGATTTTCATTAATGAAAAGTGCGTTATAAATTGAATTCATCCATCCATCCATCCATTTTCTTCCGCTTATCTGGGGTCGGGTCGCGGGGGTAGCAGCCTTTTTTTTTTATTTTTTTTTATTTTTTTTTCCATTTATAGATGGCCTCCCTTCACACCTTATAGCCATCCTCTCACTCCAATATTTTTTTTTTTTTTTATTTTTTATTTTATTTTTTTATTTATTTTTTTTTTTTTTAATAGAGAAAGAAAGAAAAGAGAAAGTGAGACAACAAAACAAAACAAAACAACAAAACAACAATTGTCCACAGAAAGAGCACAAGGCAAACACACCAAACCTCCGTCCACAATCCTGCAAAGCACATGACAGAACACAACAACGAAACATACAAGCATAAAGACTGATAATATTCATGACCTTGCAAATATTTCTATAAATACACATACCCATACCTACAAATATATATACAATATACATACATATATATTTATATTCATTTATATACCCATCTACATACATCTACTATACATCCCTGCATCCATTTGTGTGTGGTTGTGAGCATGCATAAGTGAATGAGGTTCCTCCAATAGAACATTTAGTAGCGACTGTGAAGCATCAGAGACCCGTCCCCCCAAAGCCCGAGACAGACGAAGGGGCGATCAAAGCCCAAGACCCCAGGAAGGACCCCGAGCCCAGAGTCCCCAGGACCACCCGAACAGGACGAGCCACTCGTCCACTCCCCAGATCCGACCAAGTGGAAGAACCGGACGAACCCCACCAGGGACCACACACAATGACCCCCCGGGGTCAACAGCGACAATACACAGGCCCCCGCCGGAGCCCGCTGCACCGACGTAGCCCCAGGGCCGGTCACCGAGGCTCGGGCACCGGGGACGCCCATCCCTCAGGTCCAGACCTGACAGGACCAGAGGACCCGAGCCCCACCAGGCAGCCACCAGGCCGAGCTGACAAACGCCCAAGCGCCCAGCCCCAGATAGTGAGGGCCCCAAGCACGCCCGTAGGCAGAGGAACACCCACCAGGGGGCCACGTGGCAGGAGCGCGACACTGGGTAGCCTCAGAAGTATCAGAGAGGGGGCAGTCCAAGTCCCAGCCTGACACTTAAACATTCATACACAGACACACTCATTCAGACCCACCCTCATCCTCACCCTCAGTCACAGAAAGACAAACAATAACGACACGCTCCATTCATAATCCCGATGCACACTCTATACCCCCTAGGTCCAAGACATGTACCTGCTCCCTACATGGGGCAGCCCACATCCAAACCCAGGAGGTAGACCCATTCATTCTGGGGTGGAGAGCAGCAGACGTCCAAGATCCGGCCCACCCCGCGCCCTGCCGACAGGACAGGACAGGACACCCGAGCCCAAGCAGCCCCAGAGGGAGCCCCCAGCCCCGCCCACGGCG
>JBBPBX010001305.1:65607-102404 GCA_038048925.1 Garcialebias charrua
CAAGCAGCCCCAGAGGGAGCGCACTGCCAGCCCCGCCCACGGCGAACCCGCAGGCCCCGAACCCCCCCACACCCCAGCACAACCCCTGACGGCCCACCCCCAGAATGTCCGCAAGGCAACCAGGGGGGTAAGAGAAAAATAAATAAATAATATATAAATAAATACATAAATAAATAAAATTGAAATTAACAAATCAAGACCCCGACACACACACCCCCGTCCCCAAATGTACTGTTGGTGAGTGTTGTTGTAAAGTGTATTTAAAAGGGAAAGAGAAGGAGCAAAGGCTAGCATTATACCAGTTTCCCCTCCACTCCAACTCTAACCCAGGCCCTAATTGTCTAGATGCATAATGTTGAGTGAGCATAGGCATGGGGGCGAGATTGATGTCATCCCGCCACCCATAGCCATAGTGCTCACTCCATTCCCTATATGTGACTTTTATGAAGATGTTTATGAATGAATGTCTAAAGTGTATATAAAATTGAGTCCCAGGTGCTCTTAACAACAGAGATGTAAAACCATTGCAGCACACCCGAGACCCAAATTCCCTACATGTATTAATTTAAGATGAAGAGGGCGGAGGTGCGTGTTGAGGGATGGGGAGAAAAATAACTGCAGGAACAGTGCTCCCACAGCGAGTCAGCTCCCCCGCTGACCCTGCTTACCCCCCAGCTCGCCAAGGTCCACCCAAGGAGCGAGGTAAAGGAAACACCTCTCCGACCGCCAGGACATTGAGCCAAGACCAGAGAGGGACACGGCCCCGAGGGCCGCCAACAGCAGAACCAACAGCCCACACCCGCCAGGGCCGCCACGACCCCTGCGAACCGCAGTCAGCCCGCCGTCCAAGAGGACACAAAATCCCACATGGACGACACGGCCAAGAGCGCCCGCCCAACCGTCGACAGAGCCAGGAAGCATCAAGAACAGGCCCCAACCGGGGCCCGCACACCGGCCAAGTATAGTCCAAGACCATCATCCAGGACATCCACTTAATCCCCACCCCAGAAGAAATACTATACCCACCCTTCATATTAACAACTTTCAAAACACATAACACATTAGACACCCAAGCTGGGTTTGCCCGCTCCCTCCCATTGGCCACCAGTCACGCCCCCAGACACCCACCCCCCAGCATATGAACCCCAACCCACCAGCGAGCCGAGAGCCCCCGGCCAGAGCTGGGCACCAGAGCGCCAGCCAGCCCATAGCCCGGCGACCCGCCGGCCAGAGCCCAAGACCCCCGACCCCCACCAGGCCCAAGCCCGGGGACGACGCGCCCCCAGAGTCCCAAGCCCCCGGCACCCACCCCGAAACCACCCCAGCACAGCCGGGTCACCGACCGGCGACCCATGACCGCCGCCACCGACCACCCGAGGGCCCGCATGCCGCCCCCAGTAGATGTCCCCCAGAACCCCCCCCGGTCCTCCCCAGGTCGAAGACGAGGTCCTCCCCGCCCAAGCAGCCCTAACCCCCCGGCGCCCCAAACCCCAACCTCCCCCCCCTCCAGTCCCAATGCCCCACAAGGCCACATCCCAGACCCCCCACCCTCACTACGTAACGGAGCCGATCAAAGAATGCCAAATAGGTTGATCCAATGTGTCGGCAGATGCTGTTTCAAGACTAATATGATCTAACAGAAGATTTTTATACTGATTAACGCTAAGATTATTTTTATTTTTCCAATTTACGAGTATGGTTTTCTTTGCGATGCATAAGGCAGTGAAAAGCATATAGGATGTATTTTTTTCTAGTATAACATCTTCAAAGATACCCAATAAGCAAACAGATGGAGAGAGTGGGATATTAATTTTCAAACATTTAGACAAGTCTTCACATACCTGTACCCAGAACCTCTGAACGGGTGGACAGAACCAGAGCGCGTGAATATAATCATCAGGTGTATTACTTATGCACTGTGAGCACTTGTTAGATGGTATAAAGCCCATCTTAAACATTCGCTCCCCTGTATAATGTACTCTATAGAGAACCTTATATTGTATTAATTGTAAATTGGAGATTCTAGTCAATTTAAAAGTATTTGAACATACTTGAGACCAAATTTTTTGTTCAAAGTTGATTGATAAATCTGACTCCCATTTTTCAACAGGTAGTGCTATCGAGTCATCGATTCTAGACAATTTTTTGTATATTTTAGATAATAATTTGGGTGGTTGAAAATTAATAAACTCTAACACACATGTTGGTGTTTCCAACAATGTTTTATTAAGCTTAAATTTCTTTTTTACAATTGACTTAATTTGTTGGTATTGTAGGAAATATTTATTATCAATGTCATATTGTATTATTAATTTATTAAATGGAATAAAGTCTATACCCTCAAATATGTGTTCCAGACATTCAATACCTTTCATTCTCCAACCTGGGAAATTTAACATATTATTTTCTTGTTGAATGTCAGGATTGTTCCAGAGAGGTGTATGTCTACATGGGAGTAGTGAAGACTTTGTCATTTTCAGATACTCCCACCATGCTGTCAGAGATGAGCTAATATTGATGCTCTTAAAGCAGACATGTCTTTTTAAATCTGTACTGATAAATGGTAGATCTGAAATCCTAATATTATTACATAAAGTTTGTTCTATATCTATCCAAGTTTCATCTAGTGCATTCGGTTTTAACCACTTTGATATATATTGTAATCTGTTTGCTAAATAGTAGTAATAAAAGTTTGGAAGTTCTAATCCTCCGGTATCTTTAGATTTTTGTAATGTTTTTAAACTAATACGCGGAGTTTTATTGTTCCAAAGGAATTTAGATATAGAAGAGTCCAGGGACTTAAACCATTCATTTGAAGGTTTATTTGGAATCATTGAGAATAAATAATTTATTCTCGGCAGCACCATCATTTTTACTGAGGCAACTCTTCCCATAAGTGATATGGGTAGAGATCTCCATCTAGTAAGATCGTCTTCAATTTTCTTTAATAGTGGGATATGATTTAATTTTATTAAATCCTCCAATTTAGGAGAGATATTAACACCTAAATATTTAATATTACCTGATTGTAGTCTTTCATTAAGAGAATTATTAAACACACACCAGGGAGGCGTCCAGGAGGCATCCTAACCAGATGCCCGAGCCACCTCAACTGGCTCCTCTCGATGTGGAGAAGCAGCGGCTCTACTCCGAGTCCCTCCCGGATGACTGAGCTTCTCACCCTATCTCTAAGGGAGAGTCCAGACACCCTGCGGAGAAAACTCATTTCAGCCGCTTGTATCCGAGATCTCGTTCTTTCGGTCATAACCCAGAGCTCATGACCATAGATGAGGGTGGGAACGTAGATCGATCGGTAAATTGAGAGCTTTGCCTTTTGACTCAGCTCTCTCTTCACCACGACAGACCGGTACAGCGCCCGCTTCACTGCGGACGCTGCACCTATCCGCCTATCGATCTCACGCTCCAGTTTTCCCTCATTCGTGAACAAGACCCCGAGATACTTAAACTCCTCCACTTGGGGCAGGACCTCCTCCCCGACCTGGAGAAGGCATGCTACCCTTTTCCGGCTCAAGACCATGGCCTCGGATTTGGAGGAACTGATCCTCATCCCGGCCGCATCACATTCAGCTGCAAACCGCTCCAGCGAAAGCTGTAGATCACGAACTGATGAAGCCAATAGGACCATATCATCTGCAAAAAACAGAGAAGAGATTCTAAGGCCACCAAAACGGATCCTCTCAACACCTTGGCTGCGCCTAGAAATTCTGTCCATAAAAGTTATGAACAGAATCGGTGACAAAGGGCAACCTTGGCGGAGTCCAACTCTCACCGGAAACGAGCCCGACTTACTGCCAGCGATACGGACCAAGCTCTGACACCGGTCGTACAGGGACCTAACAGCCCATATCAAAGGGCCTGGTACCCCATACTCCCGGAGTACCCCCCACAGAACCCCCCGAGGGACGCGGTCGAATGCCTTTTCCAAGTCCACAAAGCACATGTAAACTGGTTGGGCAAACTCCCACGCACCCTCCAGGACCCTGCTGAGGGTGTAGAGCTGGTCTAGTGTTCCACGACCAGGACGAAAACCACACTGCTCCTCCTGAATCCGAGGTTCGACTATCCGACGGACCCTCCTCTCCAGAACCCCTGAATAGACCTTACCAGGGAGGCTTAAGAGTGTGATCCCCCTATAGTTGGAACACACCCTACGGTCCCCCTTTTTGAATAGGGGAACCACCACCCCAGTCTGCCAATCCAAGGGAACTGCCCCCGATGTCCACGCGATATTGCAGAGTCGCGTAAGCCAACACAACCCCACAACATCCAGAGCCCTAAGGAACTCAGGACAAATCTCATCCACCCCCGGAGCCCTGCCACCGCGGAGCTTTTTAACCACCTCGGCGACCTCAGCACCAGAGATTGGAGAGCCCGACCCAAAGTCCCCAGGCTCCGCTTCCTCAGTGGAAGACGTGCCAGTAGGATTGAGGAGGTCTTCGAAGTATTCCGCCCACCGACTCACAACATAATAATAAATAATAATAAACTTTATTTGTATAGCACCTTCCTACAATGCCTTGCATTGACCAAGGTGCTTAACAGGATAAAAAGATGAATAAACTGGAACAATAAATCAATGAAAATAGAATAAGAAACAACAGCAATAAAACATACTAAAATACCAAAAGTAATAAAAGTTACACACTGAAAGCTTTTTTGAACAAGTGGGTCTTCAGTCTGGTTTTGAACAGAGTCAGATCAGAGGTGGCACGCAGCTCAAGGGGGAGGCTGTTCCAGGCTTTTGGGCCGGCAACAGAAAATGACCGGTCTCCCCATTGTTTGTACCTTGAGCGAGGCACCTCCAGCAGGTGTTGACTGGCAGATCGTAAAGCTCTGCCGGGCTGATGGGCTTTCAGAAGTTCTGAGATGTAGAGAGGTGCAAGTCCATTCAGAGCTTTGAAAACAAACAGCAGCAGCTTGAACTGTATCCTGAACTGAACCGGGAGCCAGTGTAGAGAGGACAGGACAGGAGTGATGTGTTCATATTTTCGTGTGTTGGTCAAAAAGCGCGCGGCAGAGTTCTGTACAAGCTGTAAACGGGAGATGGAGGATTGATTAATACCAACATACAAAGCATTACAATAATCAAGTCTGGAGGTCACAAAGGCATGGATGGCCTTCTCCAGATCACCACGGCTGAGAAATGACTTGACTTTGGAGAGCAGACGGAGCTGGAAAAAGCTGGTCTTGACAACAGAACTGATCTGTTTATCAAGCTTTAAGTTGGAGTCAAGCTGCACTCCAAGATTTCTGACCACCGGGTTGAAGTGGGGGAGGGGAAAACCAAAACTGGGACTGGGAAGGATGTTGCTGGTGTCATCAGGTGCACCAAATAAAATGCATTCAGTTTTATCTGTGTTTAGGTGGAGGAAGTTTTGAGAGAGCCAGTGCTTAATGTCATTTAAGCAGTTTCAAGATTCAAGTTCCTTTATTATCCCCGAGGGGCAATTAGATTTGCAGTCAATAGGTGTGCACAGTTTCATGCATACATATGCACTTACACACACATACACATGAAAAAACAAGACAATAAGACATTAAAATAGCAGTGTTAAAATTAGTGTGCATTAAGAAACCTGATTGCTACTGGGATAAACAAGAGTTGACAAGAGTGTTTGAACTGAGTGAGGGGTTGGGAGTGACTGGCAGATAGATTTGTAAATCGTCTGCATACATGTGAAAAGACAGGTTATGACGTGTAATGATTGATCCTAATGGCAGCATGTAAAGAGAGAAGAGGACTGGCCCTAGAATAGATCCCTGTGGTACGCCAGAGGTCAGAGGGGTTGATGAAGAGGAGGACAGATCACCTATCATGACAGAAAAAGTTCTCCCAGACAGGTAAGATTTGAACCACTCAAGCACAGCTCCCTGGAGGCCAACCTGCTGAGACAAACGGTTGATTAGTACCTGATGGTCGACGGTGTCAAAAGCTGCTGAGAGGTCTAACATCACCAGCAGAGCAGGGTTTTTTGCATCCAGAGACAGAAGAATGTCATTCTGCACTTTGAGCAGTGCAGATTCAGTACTGTGACGAGCTCGAAAACCTGACTGAAATTTTTCAAACAGGTTGTTGAGCTCTAGAAAAGATTGAAGTTGAATAAAAACAATCTTTTCTAGGACCTTTGATAGAAATGACAGATGGGAAACTGGTCTGAAATTAGAGAGAGCTGTAGGATCTAGGCCTGGTTTTTTGAGAAGAGGCCTGACCACAGCGTGTTTGAAAGCAGATGGCACAAAACCTGAAGATAGACAGCTGTTAATAAATGACAAAACACAAGGACCAATTACATCAAAGGATTGTTTGAACATTTTAGAGGGAATGATGTCCAGAGAACAGTTTGTTGGTTTCATCTGCTGAACCACCTTGGTGAGGTGAGGGAGTGAAACCAGGTCGAACTGGTCAAAAACAGCAGTGGTTGTTGCAGATGCACATGATTGGACAGTGTTGGATGGACTGACAATGTTCTGGCTGATAGAGTCTATTTTGTTGACAAAATAGCTCTGAAAGTCGTCACAGGTAGACTGTATGGCAGTTTTCAGAACATTGACAGATGGATTGATAACAGACTGAAGTGTGTTGAATAGCGTCTTCGGCCGGTTGGAGCTGGTGGTGATTAAATTGGAGAGGTACTGTGACTTGGCCTGTTTCACAGCATTTTGATAATCACAGAGACAGTCTCTCAGTATTCCCTGAGATACATGAAGCCGGTCGTGCCTCCATTTTCGCTCTGCTTTTCTGCAACGTTGTCGAAGAGCTCGTGTCGTTTCGTTGAGCCATGGTGATGGTCTGTTTTTTGAAGATGCCTGTTTGAGAGGAGCGATGGAGTCCAAGATCGTTGTGCAGGTGTGATGGAAGGAGGTGATGAAGTCCTCAGGATGTAGAGATGGGTCCAGGCTGATAGCAGAGCAAAAGTCGGTGCTCTTAAAGGCATCAGTGAACTGACTTGGGGTGGATGGGGTGATGGAGCGGCAGAGATGTGCTGGGAGAATAGCCTTCGGTGCAGGAGAGGTGAAAAATTCAAATAAGATGGGAAAATGGTCTGAAATACAGGTGTCCAGGATCTCCACAGCAGGTATTTGAAGGCCGTGGGAGATAATTAAATCCAGTGTATGACCCTGACTGTGCGTGGCCCCCGAGACCGACTGCGACAGGTTAAAAGAGTCCAGAAGGTCCTGAAACTCACATCCAAGCTGATTACTTGGGCAGCAGATGTGTGCGTTGAAGTCTCCACAGAAAAGCCAAGAGTCAAACTTTGGCAGCAAGTCAGCCAGTAGTTCTGAAAACTCACTGAGAAAGTTTTTATTGTATTGTGGAGACCGATAAAAGAGGCCACACAGCAGAGGTTTAGCAGATTCCAGTACAAAAAGCATGCTTTCAAAACTAAAACTTTTCAAAACATCCTGAGTTGAGGTCAACAGGACGCCATCCCCACCATAAATGGTGTTGGTTGCGTACCGCTTTCCCCCCCGAGACGCCGGATGATGGACCAGAATCGCCTCGAAGCCGTACGGAAGTCATTCTCCATGGCCCCTCTGAACTCCTCCCACGCCCGAGTTTTTGCCTCAGCAACCACCCGAGCCGCATGCCGCTTGGACTGCCGGTACCTATCTGCTGCTTCCTGGGTCCCACAGGCCAAAAAGGCCCAATAGGACTCCTTCTTCAGCTTGACAGCATCCCTCACCGCTGGCGTCCACCACCGGGTTCGAGGATTGCCACCACGACAGGTACCAACAACCTTGCGGCCACAACTTCGATAAGCTGCCTCGACAATAGAGGTGCGGAACATGGCCCACTCGGGCTCAATGTTCGGGCGCCAATGAGTTGGTCGGCAAAGAGTCGGTCGGCAAAGAGTTGTTTGAAGCCGATACGTAGCCGGGCGATGAGTCGTCTACAGCCGATGTGTAGTCGGGCAATGAGTCTTCTGCAGCCGATGCGTAGTTGGGCGAAGAGTCGTCTGTAGCCGATGCCTGTGCGGGCAATGTTTCTACAGTCCAAGAGTCGTCAGGCGAGGAGACGTCATCAGGCGAAGAGACGTCAGACAAAGTTTATGCGTCGGTGAGGCGAGGACCTTCTGTAGACGTTGAGGCATCGGCAGCACGGTACCCTCTGTAGACGCCGGAGAGTCAGGATCTTCAGCAGTAGAGGCAGGATCTTCAGCGGTAGAGGTGAAATTTTCGGCGGTAGAGGTGGAATCTTCGGCGGTAAAGGCGGAATCTTCGGCAGTAAAACCAGAAGCCGAAGAACAAGAACCAGGGGCCGAAGAGCCAGAACTAGGAGCCAAAGAGCCAGAACCAGGAGCCAAAGAGCCAGAACCAGGAGCCGAAGAACCAGAACCAGGAGCCGAAGAGCCAGAACCAGAAGTCAAAGAGCCAGAACCAGAAGTTGAAGAGCCAGGAGCCAAAAAAACAGGAGGCGAAGAGCCGGGCAAAGCCTCTTTGGGCGAGGCTTCTGCAACCAAAGAGTTTGTCGTGTGGTCTACAGGCGACGAGTCCGGCGTGAGGTCTGCAGTCATTGAGTCAGGCGAGGATCCTGCAACCGTCAAGTCAGGCGAGGAGCCTGCAGCCATCGAGTCAGGCCAGGAGCCTGCAGCCATCGAGTCGGGTGAGGAGCCTGCAGCTATCGAGTCGGGCGAGGAGCCTGGAGCCGTCGAGTCGGGTGAGGGGTCTGCCGGCGGCGAGTCGGGCGATGCAGGTGTGGAGGGCTATGGAGCCCCTGCAGCAGCAGCGGGCGACGTGGAGGTCTGTGGAGCACCTGCGGCAGCAGGGGGTGACATGGAGATCTGTGGAGCCCCTGCAGCAGCAGCGGGCAACATGGAGGGCTCTGGGACATCAGGAGCAGAGGTCGGTGATTCGGGCGGAGAGAGGATTTGGGTCCCACGTCGACCTCTCCTTCTGCGGCGGTGAGGAGCAGGACAGGTAGGTGGTGGAGGTGCCAAAGCTTCAGCAGGTGTTGGAAGAGTCAGGAGAACTGGTGAAGTGACATCCTCAGGCGGGCAGGTGTGAAGAGCGACCATCTGGACCTCCTCACAGCTGGGCGGATGCAGGTACCTCGCCTCCACATAAGCCCGCCAACGTTCCTGCACCTCCGGTGAAAGTGGGCTGTACTACCCCTCCAGCGACTCCCTCCCTCGCTCCTCCAGCGAGCAAGAGCTGAGCTGTTCTCTTGGTTGTGAGGTTCTCCCCTTCTTGCATCAGGCTGCGTTTTGCTGCTTCTTCATCAGCTAAGGAGATGCAATAGACACGGGAAGCTCAGTGGGTTGGAGCTGAGACCGTTGTCGACCCCTTTTACCATGGTGGCGTGAGCTTGGTGCGGGAGGGAACCAGTACTCCTCGTCAGTGTCTGGTTCCTCCTCTGAAAGTCCCTCATGAAGCCACTGAGGTGGATAGGAGGAAACGGGCTTTATAGCCAGGCGGGTTCTTCTGAACAGATTTATTTATTTATTCATTCATTTCAGATTTGAAGCAAGAAGTTGAAATTACAATTCACAATAATGAAAAACAAGAAAAGAAAATCTAAAATGAAAGGAAGCTCCTCTCTCTCTCTCCGGGCGATCTTCTCAGCCTCACGGGCAAAATACTTGAACAACGCAATCATCCTACCGTTGGGTTCAGTTGTTCCGGTCATTCTGTCACGATCTTGGTGTTTTGAACCCATAATGCAGGCAGGATGATTGAGGCAGGAGTTTTAAAATAAAAACTAATTCATTTTTAAACAACAAAAAGCTAGCGAGGTAGCAAAAACTTACAGACTATGATCAGGCAAAAAGGACTGGTACAGATTTGAGCACAAACAGGAACAGAGGAAGACCATGTTGTCTGTAATAACTGAGCTGAAACCAAAAACAATGACCGGAAAGATTGGAGATGGATGGCAGGAGTTTAAATGCAGAGCTGAACAGGTGCAAGGAATGAAAGGCTGATTGCTGAGCTAAGGCAGAGGGGGTGTGGTGAACTGTTGACTGACAGAAGTAGCTGTGAGCAATGACAGATGGTAGCCGCCGAGGTGTCGGGCGCTGCCGAGGAGTCGGGCGCCGATGAGTCGGTCGGCGAAGAGTCGGTCGGCGAAGAGTCGTGCGATAACTCGGTCGGCAAAGAGTTGTCTGAAGCCGATGCGTAGCCGGGCGATGAGTCGTCTATAGCCGATGCGTAGTCGGGCAATGAGTCGTTTGCAGCCGATGCGTAGTTGGGCGAAGAGTCGTCTGTAGCCGATGCCTGTGCGGGCAATGTTTCTACAGTCCAAGAGTCGTCAGGCGAGGAGACGTCATCAGGCAAAGAGACGTCAGACAAAGTTTATGCGTCGGTGAGGCGAGGACCTTCTGTAGACGTTGAGGCATCGGGTACCCTCTGTAGACGCCAGAGAGTCAGGATCTTCAGCAGTAGAGGCAGGATCTTCGGCGGTAGAGGCGGAATCTTCGGCGGTAGAGGCGGAATCTTCGGCGGTAGAGGCGGAATCTTCGGCAGTAAAACCAAGAGCCAAAGAACCAGAACCAGGGGCCGAAGAGCCAGAACCAGGAGCCAAAGAGCCAGAACCAGGAGCCGAAGAGCCAGAACCAGGAGCCGAAGAACCAGAACCAGGAGCCGAAGAGCCAGAACCAGAAGTCAAAGAGCCAGAACCAGAAGTTAAAGAGCCAGGAGCCAAAAAAACAGGAGGCGAAGAGCCGGGCATAGCCTCTTCGGGCGAGGCTTCTGCAACCGAAGAGTTTGTCGTGTGGTCTACAGGCGACGAGTCCGGCGTGAGGTCTGCAGTCGTTGAGTCAGGTGAGGATCCTACAGCCGTCGAGTCAGGCGAGGAGCCTGCAGCCATCGAGTCGGGCCAGGAGCCTGCAGCCATCGAGTCGGGCCAGGAGCCTGCAGCCATCGAGTCGGGCGAGGAGCTTGCAGCCGTCGAGTCGGGTGAGGGGTCTGCCTCTGCCGACAGCGAGTCGGGCGATGCAGGTGTGGAGGGCTATGGAGCCCTTGCAGCAGCAGCGGGTGACGTGGACGTCTGTGGAGCACCTGCAACAGCAAGGGGTGACATGGAGATCTGTGGAGCCCCTGCAGCAGCAGCGGGCGACATGGAGGGCTCTGGGACTTCAGGAGAAGAGGTCGGTGATTCAGGCGGAGAGAGGATTTGGGTCCCACGTCAACCTCTCCTTCTGCGGCGGTGAAGAGCAGGACAGGTAGGTGGTGGAGGTGCCAAAGCTTCAGCAGGTGTTGGAAGAGTCAGGAGAACTGGTGAAGTGACATCCTCAGGCAGGCAGGTGTGAAGAGCGACCATCTGGACCTCCTCACAGCTGGGCGGATGCAGGTACCTCGCCTCCACATAAACCCGCCAACGTTCCAGCACCTCCGGTGAAAGTGGGCTGTACTACCCCTCCAGCGACTCCCTCCCTCGCTCCTCCAGCGAGCAAGAGCTGAGCTGTTCTCTTGGTTGTGAGGTTCTCCCCTTCTTGCATCAGGCTGCGTTTTGCTGCTTCTTCATCAGCTAAGGAGATGCAATAGACACGGGAAGCTCAGTGGGTTGGAGCTGAGACCGTTGTCGACCCCTTTTACCATGGTGGCGTGAGCTTGGTGCGGGAGGGAACCAGTACTCCTCGTCAGTGTCTGGTTCCTCCTCTGAAAGTCCCTCATGAAGCCACTGAGGTGGATAGGAGGAAACGGGCTTTATAGCCAGGCGGGTTCTTCTGAACAGATTTATTTATTTATTCATTCATTTCAGATTTGAAGCAAGAAGTTGAAATTACAATTCACAATAATGAAAAACAAGAAAAGAAAATCTAAAATGAAAGGAAGCTCCTCTCTCTCTCTCCGGGCGATCTTCTCAGCCTCACGGGCAAAATACTTGAACAACGCAATCATCCTACCGTTGGGTTCAGTTGTTCCGGTCATTCTGTCACGATCTTGGTGTTTTGAACCCATAATGCAGGCAGGATGATTGAGGCAGGAGTTTTAAAATAAAAACTAATTCATTTTTAAACAACAAAAAGCTAGCGAGGTAGAAAAAACTTACAGACTATGATCAGGCAAAAAGGACTGGTACAGATTTGAGCACAAACAGGAACAGAGGAAGACCATGTTGTCTGTAATAACTGAGCTGAAACCAAAAACAATGACCGGAAAGATTGGAGATGGATGGCAGGAGTTTAAATGCAGAGCTGAACAGGTGCAAGGAATGAAAGGCTGATTGCTGAGCTAAGGCAGAGGGGGTGTGGTGAACTGTTGACTGACAGAAGTAGCTGTGAGCAATGACAGATGGTAGCCGCCGAGGTGTCGGGCGCTGCCGAGGAGTCGGGCGCCGATGAGTCGGTCGGCGAAGAGTCGGTCGGCGAAGAGTCGTGCGATAACTCGGTCGGCAAAGAGTTGTCTGAAGCCGATGCGTAGCCGGGCGATGAGTCGTCTATAGCCGATGCGTAGTCGGGCAATGAGTCGTTTGCAGCCGATGCGTAGTTGGGCGAAGAGTCGTCTGTAGCCGATGCCTGTGCGGGCAATGTTTCTACAGTCCAAGAGTCGTCAGGCGAGGAGACGTCATCAGGCAAAGAGACGTCAGACAAAGTTTATGCGTCGGTGAGGCGAGGACCTTCTGTAGACGTTGAGGCATCGGGTACCCTCTGTAGACGCCGGAGAGTCAGGATCTTCAGCAGTAGAGGCAGGATCTTCGGCGGAAGAGGCGGAATCTTCGGCGGTAGAGGCGGAATCTTTGGCGGTAGAGGCGAAATCTTCGGCGGTAGAGGCGGAATCTTCGGCGGTAGAGGCGGAATCTTCGGCAGTAAAACCAAGAGCCAAAGAACCAGAACCAGGGGCCGAAGAGCCAGAACCAGGAGCCAAAGAGCCAGAACCAGGAGCCGAAGAGCCAGAACCAGGAGCCGAAGAACCAGAACCAGGAGCCGAAGAGCCAGAACCAGAAGTCAAAGAGCCAGAACCAGAAGTTAAAGAGCCAGGAGCCAAAAAAACAGGAGGCGAAGAGCCGGGCATAGCCTCTTCGGGCGAGGCTTCTGCAACCGAAGAGTTTGTCGTGTGGTCTACAGGCGACGAGTCCGGCGTGAGGTCTGCAGTCGTTGAGTCAGGTGAGGATCCTACAGCCGTCGAGTCAGGCGAGGAGCCTGCAGCCATCGAGTCGGGCCAGGAGCCTGCAGCCATCGAGTCGGGCCAGGAGCCTGCAGCCATCGAGTCGGGCGAGGAGCTTGCAGCCGTCGAGTCGGGTGAGGGGTCTGCCTCTGCCGACAGCGAGTCGGGCGATGCAGGTGTGGAGGGCTATGGAGCCCTTGCAGCAGCAGCGGGTGACGTGGACGTCTGTGGAGCACCTGCAACAGCAAGGGGTGACATGGAGATCTGTGGAGCCCCTGCAGCAGCAGCGGGCGACATGGAGGGCTCTGGGACTTCAGGAGAAGAGGTCGGTGATTCGGGCGGAGAGAGGATTTGGGTCCCACGTCAACCTCTCCTTCTGCGGCGGTGAAGAGCAGGACAGGTAGGTGGTGGAGGTGCCAAAGCTTCAGCAGGTGGTGGAAGAGGCAGGAGAGCTGGTGAAGTGACATCCTCAGGCGGGCAGGTGTGAGGAGTGACCATCTGGACCTCCTCGCAGCTGGGCGGATGCAGGTACCTCGCCTCCACATAAGCCTGCCAACGTTCCTGCACCTCCGGTGAAAGTGGGCTGTACTGCCCCTCCAGCGACTCCCTCCCTCGCTCCTCCAGCGAGCGAGAGCTGAGCTGTTCTCCTGGTCGTGAGGTTCTCCCCTTCTTGCATCAGGCTGAGTTTTGCTGCTTCTTCATCAGCTGAGGAGATGCAATAGACACGGCAAGCTCAGTGGGTTGGAGCTGAGACCGTTGTCGACCCCTTTTACCATGGTGGCGTGAGCTTGGTGCGGGAGGGAACCAGTACTCCTCGTCAGTGTCTGGTTCCTCCTCTGAAAGTCCCTCATGAAGCCACTGAGGTGGATAGGAGGAAACGGGCTTTATAGCCAGGCGGGTTCTTCTGAACAGATTTATTTATTTATTCATTCATTTCAGATTTGAAGCAAGAAGTTGAAATTACAATTCACAATAATGAAAAACAAGAAAAGAAAATCTAAAATGAAAGGAAGCTCCTCTCTCTCTCTCCGGGCGGTCTTCTCAGCCTCACGGGCAAAATACTCGAACAACGTAATCATCCTATCGTTGGGTTCAGTTGTTCTGGTCATTCTGTCATGATCCTGGGGTTTTGAACCCATAATGCAGGCAGGATGATTGAGGCAGGAGTTTTTTTTTCATTTTTATATTTTTTGCATTTTCGGGTGCTAGTGGCCTTTGTTAGAGAGGGAGAGGCCGAAACGGGTATAGAGGGGGGAGACACCATAGAAATGAGCTCGTCGGGTCTAAGACGCGAACCCACGATGCCTGTGGAGAGGCTCAGCCTCCAGCATATGTGCCGCCCGCTTTATCCACTGCACCAAAGCGGCGGCACGAGGCAGGAGTTTTAAAATAAAAACTCATTTATTTTTAAACAACAAAAAAACAAAAAGCTGGCGAGGTAGCAAAAACGTACAGATTATGATAAGGCAAAAAGGACTGGTACAGATTTGAGCATAAACAGGAACAGAGGAGGACCGTGTTGTCTGTGATAACAGAGCTGAAACCAAAAACAATGACCGGACAGATTGGAGGTGGATGGCAGGAGTTTGTTTAAATGCAGAGCTGAACAGGTGCAAGGAATGAAAGACTGATTGCTGAGCTGAGGCAGAGGGGGTGTGGTGAACTGTTGACTGACAGGAGTGACTGTGAGCAATGACAGATGGGTGAATGAGCAAAACACAGTAGGGAAAAACAAACAATGACATGAGGGGCAGAGGGAGTGAGCAGAAGAAAGTGAGTGAGACAAAGCTAATGAGAGGGGATCAGCGGGGCCGCTGACCATGACACACTGGGTCTGATCGAGAACCATAACACACTCTGGCAACTGCCAAGAACCTCAAAAAAGCATAATCACGCACCATCAATCAGAGCAGAAGGTGCATATTGTAATGTGATGGTGGTGTGTAGGAGGAGAGCTAGCTTAGCATTAGCAACATGTGCTCCGGTGTAGCTTGGAAAAGAGCAATCAAACGTTGGTTCCCACTGGTACTTTTATTATATTGCTTAGAAAACCATACAATGCCAGGTCTCCACGGCGCTAAGTCTAATATTCATACATGAATATTTAGAAGATAGTCCGTATTTTCCTCACCATTTCGTTACTGAGAGGTTGAGCAGGGCAGTTAACGTGTACACACAATCAGACTCCCAGCTACTCTCTGCTGACTTCTGTGGTGAGTTATGATATATAAAAGGAAGGAGGCGCCCTCTTGTGCCTTGGGAAGGTACTACAACAATCAGTATACATACGGTCGTTACATAGTCCCCCCAGGAAAGAAAAGGCTGTCCTCAGCCGCAAGAAAAGAGAATAAAAAACCATTACTTAGCAGCAATCTATACATAGATCACAAGCAAGATTGGTACATTCAAGTCAAATAAAGATACATTCATAAAAAGCAAATTAAATATAAGTACATGTACAGTGGGATTTTTTTTTTTTTTTAACAATCCAACATGAACTTCAAATAACCAGGTCATGTAGAACAAATGACACTTTTGTGCAGCAAGTGCAATAAACAAAATAAATCACCTTCTTGTTAGTGTGAACAACAGTCTAGAACGGGCTCTCTTGAGCTGGAGGTGATTTTGGATGAGGTTATTTAGCGTCCGGAGGGCGGCCATGATGAAATGTCTCTCCCCCTCTGAACTTGTCCCACTGCCTGGTGCGAAGTTTGGCTGGGGTAACATCATTACCATTCATTTGTCCCTTCAAATCAAGAGGAGTGAGTGGCTGTGCTGGGCCCAGTGTTGCTGTATTAGCAGTGGTTGGTCCTGAAGAAGTCTGGGCAGAATGTGAACTTCGCATGTCCATGCTCGGTACACGTTGTAGTCACGGCTGGTCCAGGAATTAGCCAGGTCCCACAAGGGCCGATACGGTACAGGCCAAACAGACTCGTCCGCGTGTCCAGAAAATGCAAAAGTATCTCACCAGCACTTTATGAGAGAGAAAAAATCCTGGTGAGGTCCAGAAGAATATATCTGAGGTCCAAAGGAGATGTTCGGGCGCCACTTGTAACGTGATGGTGGTGTAGGAGGAGAGCTAGCTTAGCATTAGCAACATGTGCTCCGGTGTAGCTTGGAAAAGAGCAATCAAACGTTGGTTCCCACTGGTACTTTTATTATATTGCTTAGAAAACCATACAATGCCAGGTCTCCACGGCGCTAAGTCTAATATTCATACATGAATATTTAGAAGATAGTCCGTATTTTCCTCACCACTTCGTTACTGAGAGGTTGAGCAGGGCAGTTAACGTGTACACACAATCAGACTCCCAGCTACTCTCTGCTGACTTCTGTGGTGAGTTATGATATATAAAAGGAAGGAGGCGCCCTCTTGTGCCTTGGGAAGGTACTACAACAATCAGTATACATACGGTCGTTACAATATGAATAACAGGTGTGCAAACCTCAGTACCTGATGTTAGCTGAATAAATGTTTATTCATAAGAGGTCGAGAAATATTTCCAAGGAGGATTGTTTCTGATTGAAGGAATGTTTGAACCAAAAACAACACCCATCAAATAAAGACAGAGACAAGACTGTGTCATTTCAACAATAAGTTTATTAATGTTGAAAAGCAATCACTCAGCCACTACCCTGAGAACAGAATGCGTCAGTGAGGGACTGGAGACATCTCTTGAATAAAAACAGATGAAGGGGGTCGGTGATGACCACGAGGTAGCAGAACAGATGTCCTGCACAGAGACCCTCCTGTGCAGAGCTGTAGAAGCTGAAATCCCTCTGGTGGAGTGAGCTCTGATTCCTTCAGGAGGCTGAAGGCCAGAAGAGCTGTAGGCATGTGAGATGGCTTCACATAACCAAAGTGACAAACGTTGAGAGGTCAAAGGTTCACCCTGAGATTGTTCTCTGAAATGCACAAATAACCTATCGGATTTACGCATTGCAGCAGTGCGTGCCACATAACACGAGTGCTCACACTGGGCAGAGCAGGTGCAGATGTTTCTTCTCTGCACTCTTGTGGGGAGGAGGACAGAACCCGTCCAGCTTAACGATTCTGGACCTGAATGAACTTGTTATGTTTTTAGGAATAAAAACAGGATTCGGCCTAAGTTCAGCTGAACTTCCATCTCCTTGAATTTTTAGAAAAGAAGGAGAGATGGACAGGCCTGACAAGTCGCTCACTCTTTTAGCTGATGTTAAAGCTAACAACAAAGCTGTTTTGAAGGACAAATACTTTAAAGGTATCTGGTCTCAAATGGATCTTTGGTTAATGAACTTAGTACAGTAACTAAGTCCCATTGTGGAGCCAAGGCACGTGACATTGGTCTAAGACAACGTGCACCTTTCAGAAAGCGTTTCATTAAGGGATGATTAAACACTGTTCTATCATTGAACCCTTCGTGACAGGAAGAAATAGCTGCAGCATACGTTTTAATCGCGCTGAAGGCTAAATTTCTGTCCAGTAATAACTGTAAATATGATAACATGGAACCCAGGGGAAATGAAGTTGGGTCCATCTATTTTCCTAAGCACCATCGCTGAAAAGCAGCCCATTTTGACGCGTAAATAGCCATGGTGGACTTTGCTCGAGCTCCCTGGACGGTGCATATAACGTCCTTAGAAAACCCAAGACTTTCTAAGTGTTCACATTCAGAAACCAGGCCAGCAGGTGTTGGCCTATTACAGGAAAGCTCTTGATTGCTCCCCCTGCCTGTAGGAGAGTGTCGTCTCTCCAAGGCAGCCTCCATGATCAGCTCGTCAGCTGTTGTAACACCGGAAACCACGGTGTGTTTGTGCACTCCGGGGCAATCAGAATCATTGACATTTCTTCAAAAAAGGCGTTCAATACAGAAACAATTCTTCCTCCCTCACCCTGTCTAACAGAGCTGGCAGCAGAGGAACTGGGGGGAAGGCATAAATCAACGTTTTGGGCCACAGTTTGTGCACAAATGCGTTCATTCCCAATGGGGAAGTGTCCTGAGGGTTCAAGGAGAATAACAGAGGACACTGAGAGTTCTCTCGAGTGGCCATTAGGTCCACTTCCGCTCTTCCGAACCTGTTCCAGATTTGTGTGATCAGGTCCGGGTGAAGAGTCCAATCTCTGTCCAGCAGCCCTCCTCTCAACATAATATCTGCTCCTTTGTTTAGCATGCCGGGGATGTAAATCGCTCTTAGCGATTTCAAGTGTGTGCGTGCCCAATAGAGCAGTTCTCTGGCTGTGTTCAGCAGCTGGGCTGATCGCACCCTGCCCTGGCGATTTATGTACGCCGCTGCGGCCATGTTGTCTGTGTGAACCAACACATGATGGTCCTGGATCAGGTGGACAAAGTGTCTGAGGACTTTGTGCACTGTCAAGAGCTCCAGAACATTTATGTGAAGAGATGTGCCAGACGGCCACGCCCTCCCCCCTCCCACTGACTGTGACAGGCTGGTTCCGCCCCATCCGGAAAGGGACACGTCTGTGAATACCGATGTGAACGATGTCACTTTGTCCAGGGGAACCCCCTCTGATAAAAACATGGGATTCCCCTAGTAGGTCAGGTTCGCCCTCACAGACGGAGGGACGTGACCCGGCGCTGTTTGTGACGTACTGGGTCGATTTTCAGACAGTTGAACCATCTTTGCAGCCGACGCATATGTAATAATCCTAACGGGACCACCGTGTGGGCTGTAGCCATTATGACCAATAATTTCATTATTGTTAATATTGACACTGTCCTATGGGGCTGAACGCACTGAAGCAGTGACGTCAGAGATTCTCTCCTCTGGTGTGCAGACCCTGGTTGGGGCCCGCTCTCGGTGCTTCCTGGCTCTGTCGGTGGATAGGCGGGCGCTCTTGGCCGTGTCGTCCATGTGGGATTTTGTGTCTTCTTGGACGGCGGGCTGACTACGGTTCGTAGGGATCGTGGCGGCCCTGGTGGATGTGGGCTGTTGGAGAGGTGTTTTCTTTTGCCTCGCTCCTTGGCTGGACCTTGGCGAACTGGGGGGGAGGGGTATGTTGGGTCAGCGGGGGAGCTGCAGATATTTTCTCCCCATCCCTCACCACGCACCTCCGCCCTCTTCTTCTCAAATTAATACATGTAGGGATTTTGAGACTCGAGTGTGCTACAACGTTTTTACATCTCTGTTGTTCAGAACCACCTGGGACTCAATTTTATTATACACTTTAGACATTCACTCATAAACATCCTCATAAAAGTCACATATAGGGAATGGAATGAGCACTATGGTTATGGGTGGCGGGATGACATCACTCCCGCCCCCTGTGCCTATGCTCACTCACAATTATGCATTTAGACAATAAGGGTCTGGGTTAGAGTTGGAGTGGAGGGGAAACTGGTATAATGCCAGCCTTTGCTCCTTCTCTTTCCTTTTTAAGTGCTTTTTACAACAACACACACCAACAGCACATTTGGGGACGGGGGTGTGTGTGTCGGGGTCTAGATTTGTTAATTTCAATTTTATTTATTTATTTATTTATTTCTCTCACCCCCCTGGTTGCCTGGCGGACATTCTGGGGGTGGGCCGTCGGGGTTGTCCTGGGATATGGGGGGGTTCGGGGCCTGGGGGTTCGCCGTGGGCGGGGCTGGCATTGCGCTCTCCCTGGGGCTGCTTGGGCTCGGGTGTCCTGTCCTGTCGGCAGGGAGAGGGTTGGGCCGAATCTTGGATGTCGGCTACTCTCCACCCCAGAATGAATGGGCCTACCTCCTGGGTTTGGGTATGGGCTGCCCCATGTAGGGGGCAGGTACATGTCTTGGACCTAGGGGGTATAGAGGGTGCATCAGGATTATGAATGGAACGTGTCGTTATTGTTTGTCTTTGTGTGAGTGAGGATGAGGGTGGGTCTGAGTGAGTGTGTCTGTGTATGAATGTCTAATTGTCAGGCTGGGATTAGGACTGCCCCCTCTCTGTTACAGCTAAGGCTACTTGGTGTCGCGCTCCTACCACGTGGCCCCCGGGTGGGTGTCCTTTTGCCTGCGGGCGGGCTGGGGGCCCTTGCTGTCGCCTTCGGGGGTTAGGCGCTTGGGCGTGTGTCGGTTCGGCCTGGTGGCTGCCTGGTGGGGCTCGGGTCCTCTGGTCCTATCGGGTCCGGGCCTGAGGGGTGGGCGCCCCCGGTGCCCGGGCCTCGGTGTCCGGGCCAGGGGCTACGTCAGTGCAACGGGCTCTTGCAGCGGGCTCCGGCAGGGGCCTGTGGGCTTGTCGCTGTTGGCCTCCCGGGGAGTCATTGTGTGTGGTCGCTGGTAGAGCTCATCCGGTTCTCCCCCTTGGTCGGATCTGGGGAGTGGGCGAGTGGCTTGTCCTGCTCGGGTGGCCCTGGGGACTCTGGGCTCGGGGTCCTTCTTGGGGTCTTGGGCTTTGATCGCCCCTTCATCTGCCTTGGGCCTTGGGGGGACGGATCTCTGATGCTTCACGGTCGCTACTAAATGTTCTATTGGAGGAACCTTATTCACTTATGCATGCTCACAACCACACACAAATGGATGCAGGGATGTATATGTAGATATCATATGCAGATATGTAGATGGATATGTGATATGAATGCATATGTATGTATACTGTATATATATTTGTAGGTATGGGTATGTTTATTTATGGAAATCTACTGCCAGGTCATGAATATTATTAGTCTTTATGCATGTATGTTTTGTTGCTGTGTTCTGTCATGTGCTTTGCAGGATTGCGGACGGAGGTTGGGTGTGTTTGCCTTGTGCTCTTTTTGTGGATAATTGTTGTTTTGTTGTCTTACTTTCTATCTTTCCTTTCTCTCTATTAAAAAAATAAAATAAAAAAATCATATCGGTGTGAAAGGATGGCTGTAAGGTGAGAAGGGAGGCTATCTATAAAAGGAAAGAAAAAAAGAGAGATTCTCTCCTCTGGTCCGACAAGACAGCTGTCATGGTGGTTAAGCATAAGTTCACCCCTAGAAATGTGATTTGCTGGGATAGGATCACAGAGCTCTTCTCCCAGTTTATGGTGAACCCCAGATGAGACAAGTGTTTTACCAGAACAGGTGTTTGTGTCTCTGCTTCCTCCTTGGAGTGGGATAAAAGGAGGAGATCATCTAAATAAAAAATAATTCTCATGCCCTTCGTTCGCAGTGGGTGTAGCGTCGCCTTGATACACTTTGAAAAGGTGTAGGGGGTGAGTGCGTAACCGAACGGAAGGCAATTGAACTGGTAACAAACCCCCTGAAATGCAAATCTGAGAAATTTCTGGTGTTTGTTTATTATTGGGATGTGGAAATGTGCGTCCTTTAAATCAATCAACACAAATCACTCCCCCTGCGTTACGTACTCGAGAGCACGTTTTATCGTGAGCATATGGAAGGGGCGATTCATGATGTATTTGTTGAAAATTGACAAATCTAGAATCGTCTGAGTCCGCCTGATTTCTTTGGAACCAGGAAGTACTTTGAATAAAAGCCGGCTTTCTCCTCCCCCGACGGGACTTGGGAGATGACGTCTTTTACTAAAAGCTCCTTCAGTTTCGACTGGAGGGCTATTCCTTGCTCTGGGGATGTAAGCTTTGTTTCTAACACCCCGTTGAATTTTGGTGGTGCTCTTGAAAACTGCAGGGTGTAACCCCTGTAGATCACTTGCTTTAACCATTTGTTCAGCATGCAGACTTCCAGCCATGCAGCGCTGTGTGTTGATAAAGGAGAAGCCTGAGTGCTTTGACTCTCGAGCGAAAATAGCTGAGCCTCTACCGCCGCCAAGCGGACAGTGACCCATGGGAGGCTGGTTTTGAAAGGGCCGTTTATCGACCATTACGTCATGGCTCTTACCTATGCTTGTTTCAGCTTGGTTGACAAGAGGAAGAGATAAAAAAGCCTTGCTTAGAGCAGGTTCATGAGATTTAATAGATTGTGAGAGAACAGATGGATCTCTGTATCATTTAAACCGCTTACCACTCTGTAGTTCTAGACACCTGTTAGAGCGCACCCTCTCCGCCGTGCGGGGAGGTGGGGCTGCAGGGTTCATGGAGAGTTCGCTGCCAGCAGGTGCAACTGCATAACGGTTTTCTGTTTGTATGCAGCAACTCATTTTCGGCTTCTGATCACGTTTAAAAAGTTTTTTCGTGTCAACTTCTTTATTTACTGAAGGTGATGTGTTTGCAAAAACTGGGAGAGATTAATTCAGCGTGTGTGAATAAAACACTGTTTTTTGAGACAGTTTTTTTATTTTCCTCACCAAAAACACTGCTCACATTACCCAACACATCTCCAGCACACCATCATTTTCTAAAATTTCTCTTCCTTGTGTCCTGAGTCTGGCTTGGCCATGAGGATTGTTGTCGACCTCTGCCACGGGAGGCCGCGGGTCTTTGAAAAGCGTGGGACGAGTGTCCTCTGGCTGAGGTTAGAGGAGCAGGCACGGCAAATGTTGCAGCGGGTGATGACCGTCTCTGCTGCTGGCGGAAGGATCTACTTTGATCCCAGCAACGGGCAGGTCCCAGAGTCGAGCGGGGTTCTGCCCACGGGGGAGCAACGTGTTTTTGCACCTGCTCCAGAGCCTCAGATGAAGACTGCAGCTGGTTAAAAACCGACTGAAAATGAGGGCCAAACAGTCCCTCAGGAGACACAGGACCCTCGAGGAGCTCTTTCTTCACCTCCTCCGGGATCGCTGGAGACAGTTTGAGCCACATCTGTCTCTGGAGGAGTGTTGCCCATGAAGAGATGTGTGCTGAGCACGTAGCGAGCGCTACGCACAGGTTCGCTATCATGTCCGCTGCTGTCCCGATCCCATCATCAGTAGTTTCTTCTGTCATGCTAAGGGCCAGCAGCGCAATGTTGTTCGAAGTTGCACCCACCTTTGACGAGCATTGATGGATCTTGTCCGTCAGTTTGCCGGTGAGCTGGTTGTTTGCGGCTGGCGGAGTGATACGCCTGCCGACGTGCTTCGTTGCTCTCACTCCGAAAACCACAGACAGGCTGGGCTCCAGGGGGGATGATGGGGAAGACCTGGTCCGTAAGCCCCTGAACCTTGGTGATGGGCACACATGGTGACACAGGTGCCTTCAGCTTCATGGGTTCAGTGGCTACACCTCGGAGCAAGGTGGACACAGCTGAAACACACGGCCAGACTGGGTCTGATTGCCCACTATGCTAGGTGGCAAACCTTCCCGCCAACAGAGGTGATACGGCCTGAGGCGCTGCCTCGGGGACCTCCAGACCGCAGACCTTTGCAGACCTCCTGATTATTTTGGGAAGGGCGTGGAGCAGAGTGGTGTGCGCGCTCAGGACGTTTATTGGAGGCGGCATCGGCTGCACAGCTTCTGGAGAGGATGCCCCGCTGTACGTTGACCCGGCTATGGAACGCGGAGGCGGCACCGGGTCCAGACCTCCAAAGCAGGCTGGACCTCGGGTGCCATTTTTTTCCGCTTCCTCGTTGGAAGACAAGATCGGCTCCGCACCTTCCATAGGATATGTTGGAGCGCGACCGCTAGCTCTCTCAGCTCCGGAGAGGAAGGGTGAGGCCGGTTCTGAACCTCCAAAAAGAGAGGCCGAATCGCGACCGCTAGCTGTCTCCGTAGAGAAGTAAGTAAGTAAGTAATGGTACGTCCACACCTAGCAGCGTTTCAACGGCAGGAGCGTCCAGTTTACATGCAAAGTCAATGGGGGGCGTGCCTCCAGCCGCGTCTTGGCGTCGGGCGTCACGTCACGTGCGTGTTGAGCGTGCTGGAAAGCGTTTTCCGTGCACGTGAACCTGCGTCAGCCTCCAAAGCACGCCTTGAACATGTTGAAGATTTCGCCGTTCAAACATTCAAACGCCGTTCAACTCTCCCTTATTGGTTGAGGGAGAGTCGAGGGGAGAAGAGAGGGGGAGAGTCATGTGATGCGGAAACGAGGGGACGTGGGTATTGCGCAACTATGTGACGTATTGTTTGTGGGACACAGAAAAGACCCGCGGAGTCATGGACTATGGAAGAGAAACTCATTGTAGCTGTGTGTTCGCGACAAGTCCTTCACGACCAGTCAAGTCTGCTCTACAGAGACAGAAATAAAAAGCTCCTTGCCTGGCGGAGTGCAGTGAGGACTCGGTATACCGGTAAGCTCCTCCCACACACCCCGCCGCCACACCGCCGCAGTTTCGCGTTGGTCTGGACAACACTGTGGGTCCAGTGCGTCCACTTGCGTGCGTGACGAGCTTTTTGGAAGTTGAAATGCTGCTAGGTGTGGACGTACCATGAGTAAGTTTTATTTATATAGCACATTTCACAGACATGAGAGTCACAAAGTGCTTCACAAAAGGAAAAATAAAATCATAAAATCACAGAAAAATAAAATCATAAAATCACAGAGATACTATACAAAAAGGTAAAACATAACTAGCTCTAAAAACAATGTACAAAGTTAACCAAACGCCTGTCTGAAGAGATGAGTCTTAAGACTGTTTTTAAATGCAGCTGTTGACTCGGAGCAGCGTATTGTTATAGGGAGAGCGTTCCAGAGCCTCGGAGCCACCACTTGAAATGCTCTATCGCCACGAGTTCTAAAATGAGTTCTCGGAACTGTCAGCAGTAGCTTATTGGAAGACCTCAGAGTTCTAGATGGACAAAGAGGCTTCAAAAGGTCCAATAAATATTTAGGAGCCTCACCATGTAATGCTTTAAAAGTTAATAATAAAATTTTAAAATGTGCCCTAAAATAAATTGGGAGCCAGTGTAGTGAGACCAGAACCGGAGTGATATGAGCTGTTCTGGGGGTTCTAGTCAAAAGCCTGGCTGCAGCGTTTTGCACAGATTGAAGGGAAGCTATGGAGGATTTACTAATCCCCACTAAAAGGCTGTTACAATAGTCTAGGCGAGAAGAAATAAATGCATGGACAATCATTTCTAATTCCTTTTGTGATACAATAGCTCGTAGCTTAGAAATATTCCGTAAATGATAAAAACAGTTTCAAACTAACAATTTGCAATGATTGTCCATTGACAGAGAGCTGTCAAAGAGAACACCCAGATATCTGAAGCTGTTTTTGTTCGCAAGGTTTAGGAACCCAAGATGCTGAAACTAAACCGAAATTTAACTTTTTTTAGCTGATAAACTCCCTAGAATGTGTTTAAAAGGTTTCATAGCACTATCCATCAATCCATCCATTTTCGTCCGCTTATCCGGGGTCGGGTCGCAGGGGTAGCAGCCTAAGTAGGGAGGCCCAGACTTCCCTCTCCCCAGCCACTTGGAGCAGCTCCTCTGGGGGAATCCCAAGGCGTTCCCAGGCCAGCCGAGAAACATAGTCCCTCCAGCGTGTCCTGGGTCTTCCTCTGGGTCTCCTCCCGGTGGGACATGCCCGGAACACCTCACCAGGGAGGCGTCCAGGAGGCATCCTAACCAGATGCCCGAGCCACCTCAACTGGCTCCTCTCGATGTGGAGAAGCAGCGGCTCTACTCCGAGTCCCTCCCGGATGACTGAGCTTCTCACCCTATCTCTAAGGGAGAGTCCAGACACCCTGCGGAGAAAACTCATTTCAGCCGCTTGTATCCGAGATCTCGTTCTTTCGGTCACAACCCAAAGCTCATGACCATAGATGAGGGTGGGAACGTAGATCGATCGGTAAATTGAGAGCTTTGCCTTTCGACTCAGCTCTCTCTTCACCACGACAGACCGGTACAGCGCCCGCTTCACTGCGGATGCTGCACCTATCCGCCTATCGATCTCACGCTCCAGTTTTCCCTCATTCGTGAACAAGACCCCGAGATACTTAAACTCCTCCACTTGGGGCAGGACCTCCTCCCCGACCCGGAGAGGGCATGCTACCCTTTTCCGGCTCAAGACCATGGCCTCGGATTTGGAGGAACTGATCCTCATCCCGGCCGCATCACACTCGGCTGCAAACCGCTCCAGCGAAAGCTGTAGATCACGATCTGATGAAGCCAATAGGACCACATCATCTGCAAAAAACAGAGAAGTGATTCTAAGGCCACCAAAACGGATCCTCTCAACACCTTGGCTGCGCCTAGAAATTCTGTCCATAAAAGTTATGAACAGAATCGGTGACAAAGGGCAACCTTGGCGGAGTCCAACTCTCACTGGAAACGAGCCTGACTTACTGCCGGCAATGCGGACCAAGCTCTGACACCGGTCGTACAGGGACCTAACAGCCCATATCAATGGGCCTGGTACCCCATACTCCCGGAGTACCCCCCACAGAACCCCCCGAGGGACGCGGTCGAATGCCTTTTCCAAGTCCACAAAGCACATGTAAACTGGTTGGGCAAACTCCCACGCGCCCTCCAGGACCCTGCTGAGGGTGTAGAGCTGGTCCAGTGTTCCACGACCAGCACGAAAACCACACTGCTCCTCCTGAATCCGAGGTTCGACTATCCGACGGACCCTCCTCTCCAGAACCCCTGAATAGACCTTACCAGGGAGGCTTAAGAGTGTGATCCCCCTATAGTTGGAACACACCCTACGGTCCCCCTTTTTGAATAGGGGAACCACCACCCCAGTCTGCCAATCCAAGGGAACTGCCCCCGATGTCCACGCGATATTGCAGAGTCGCGTAAGCCAACACAACCCCACAACATCCAGAGCCCTAAGGAACTCAGGGCGAATCTCATCCACCCCCGGAGCCCTGCCACCGCGGAGCTTTTTAACCACCTCGGTGACCTCAGCACCAGAGATTGGAGAGCCCGACCCAAAGTCCCCAGGCTCCGCTTCCTCAGTGGAAGACGTGCCAGTAGGATTGAGGAGGTCTTCGAAGTACTCCGCCCACCGACTCACAACATCCCGAGTTGAGGTCAACAGCACGCCATCCCCACCATAAATGGTGTTGGTCGCGTACCGCTTTCCCCCCTGAGACGCCGGATGGTGGACCAGAATCGCCTCGAAGCCGTACGGAAGTCATTCTCCATGGCCTCTCCGAACTCCTCCCACGCCCGAGTTTTTGCCTCAGCAACCACCCGAGCCGCATGCCGCTTGGACTGTCGGTACCTATCTGCTGCTTCCGGGGTCCCACAGGCCAAAAAGGCCCAATAGGACTCCTTCTTCAGCATGACAGCATCCCTCACCGCCGGTGTCCACCACCGGGTTCGAGGGTTGCCACCACGACAGGCACCAACAACCTTGCGGCCACAACTCTGATAAGCTGCCTCGACAATAGAGGCGCGGAACATGGCCCACTCGGACTCAATGTCCCCCGCCTCCCTCGGAACGTGTTCAAAGCTCTCCCGGAGGTGGGAGTTAAAGCTCCGTCTTACGGGAGACTCTGCCAGACGTTCCCAGCAGACCCTCACAATACGTTTGGGTCTGCCAGGTCTGACCGGCATCCTCCCCCACCATCGGAGCCAACTCACCACCAGGTAGTGGTCAGTTGACAGCTCTGCCCCTCTCTTCACCCGAGTGTCCAGGACATGCGGCCGCAGATCAGATGAGACGGCAACAAAGTCGATCATCGAACTGAGACCTAGGGTGTCCTGGTGCCAAGAGCACTATGTCATAGCACTATGTCTGTGTTAATTTTCATGTAAGTAATTGTTTGTATTTGTATCGGCAATATTTGGTCTAAAAACCTGTTTACGGTAGTCCTATGGGTTGAACAGACGTTATTGCACCTTAATTTTTGTATTGGTCATGGACTGTTCACTCTGATGTGTCTTGTACACTCTGACGTCACAAACTTGGTTCAAGCAGGGCCAATCCCCTGCGGAGATGAGACGGTCCTCGATGCAGTGCATACCTTAAATGGAAGTGGTACATTTCACTCCTGAAAAGCTCTGTAACAAAGCATATTACTGTATAGTTTTCGGAATGGCACTAGTTATTTGTGTATTTTAACTTACAGTATTTATTTTAAAAATATTATCCACTTCATCGAAACTGTCTGGTTGTATTTGTTTTAATAATGTGCGATAGATGGGCATTGCATGAATGCCTGGTTGGGTCAGTGGTGAACGATCTGGGTTGAGATCCGGGAGACCCGGTTTCGATTCCCGGCCACGGAGGACTTTGTAATATAATTTTTTTTTAAAGCCTTTTGTTTTGGATAGATCGGGTGGAATATATAAAAACATCTATATGTTTATTCTTTGTTGTTGCTTGGTTTATGTTGTTGGCTAGACTTTTTGTTTGTTTTAGGTTGTTTGCTGGAGGAGGCGTGAAGGCAGCAAAAAAAAACACCTCCTCCACCCTTGTCTCTCAACACGCCCATTTTGAGGGAGATTTTGAATTTGCTACGTGGGCGGAGTTAAAGCTCCAGAGGGCATTTATTGCCTCTTTAATTTCCATGATTTTATCATCCGGAGCAACGATAAGTGTTTCAATCTTGTTAGCATTTAGCTGCAGGTGGTTATCATTAAGCCATATCTTAATGGCTGATAGGCAGTTACTGAGTTCAGTCAATTTATAGAATTCAGACAGTCGAAATGAACAATATAATTGAATGTCATCAGCGTACACATGGTATGAGACGTTACTAAAGCTATTTAAGATAAAGCCTAATGGGCGTAGGTACAATAAAAAGAGGATCGGGCCCAAAACTGAACCCTGGGGCACCCCATAGGGCAGATCAGAAACGTCAGAATGAACATTGTTCATGAAAACAGTAAAAGACCTATTAGATAAATAAGAATTGAACCAATTTAAAACCGTACCAGAAATACCAAACAGATCACATAATCTGTTAATGAGAACAGTGTGATCCACTGTATCAAATGCTGAAGTCAAGTCCAAAGCAACAAACACAGTGTAATGTCCAGTATCAGCTGCCATCAACACATCACTAGAAACTTTTAGTAATGCAGATTCAGTGGAATGCAGTCTACGAAAACCAGACTGGAAACTGTCCAAAAGATCATTGTCCTCAATATAAAAGTTCAGTTGTTGAGCTACAACCTTCTCAAGGATCTTCGACAAAAAAGGAAGTTTAGAAATGGGTCTATAATTTTCAGGCAGAGTGCAGTCCAGGTTAGGCTTTTTTAACAGAGGACAGACAACAGCAGTTTTAAAACATTGAGGTACAGATCCAGAACTAAGAGATAAATTTATCAGGCTGACTACACTGGGACCAATAAAATTAAAAACATCTTTAAAAAGAGATGATGGAAGAACATCCAGTGGACTCGATGACATTGTCATGTGTGTCAAAAGATCAGAAATGTCCTTAATGGACACTGTCGAGGGTCCACATAACTGGATGTTGACGGTGAGATACCAGCTCTGATGTTAGCAACTTTGTCAATAAATTTTTTTTAAACAAATTACAATCAGCATAATTAAAATTACTTTGAAGTGAACACATCGGAGAAACAATGTTTTTAATCGTGTCAAATAAGATTTTTGGATTTCGTCCTTTTGATTTGATGAGATTAGCAAAATAATTTGATCTTGCATTCTTAATCATCTCATTTAAGGAACAGATTAAGTCTTTTAAATTAAGCCTGTGAACCGCTAAATCAGTACGTTTCCATAAACGTTCAGTTTTCCGACATAATCTCCTCAATGACATGATTTCATTATTAATCCAAACAGTGCTTTGTTTCAAAGGTGCAATTAAAATCAAGATATCAGTACAGTAAGCATTAAAATATGATACTGCTAGGTCCACATTCAATGAGTTAAAAACTAAGTGTGAAGGATCAAAATGCGAAATAAAAGTTTTGGCTGTGTGCTCAGTTATTATTCTTTTTTGGATCAAGCGACTATGGAGCAGGATCAGTGCTGAAGGACACATTAAAATATAAGCAACTGTGATCACTGAAAAATATGTCCTCTACACAAACAAGGTCAATGTTGAGGCCAAAGGAAAAAAGAAGATCCAAAGTATAACCTTTGCAATGCGTGGGTACATGAACATGTTGAGTAAAATGAAAAGACTCAGTAATAGAGATAAGATCAACTGCTGCTTTACAAGAATCATCATCAACATGTAAATTGAAATCACCCAAAATTAAAATTTTCTCTAACTTGATGATAGTGGACAGCAGCTCAGTAAATTCAGATAAAAACTCTCCGGCTGCGCCAGGAGGCCTGTATACCAAAATACAGTAAAATAAATTAAAAGAGCCAACTTTAATTATTTGGAGTTCAAAAGTAGAAAAAGTTGGTGGTTTTACCAGTCTGCAGGAGAAAGTGTCTTTAAACATGGTCGCCAGTCCACCTCCTCTGCGCCCTTCTCGGGGAGTTGCAAGCACCGAACAGTTTCCTGGACAGAGCTCCCGCAGGTGAACAAAATCCATGCATTGTTGCCATGTTTCAGTTAAAAACATGAAGTGAAGAGATTCCTTTGTGAACAATTCGTTCACAGCAAATGACTTGTTGCTGATAGAACGAACGTTGAGGAGGGCCATGCGCAGAGATGACAGATTATCAACTTTCATATCCATATTCAGCGGGATGTAGATTAAATTGTCCTCTACACAAACAAGGTCAATGTTGAGGCCAAAGGAAAAAAGAAGATCCAAAGTATAACCTTTGCAATGCGTGGGTACATGAACATGTTGACAGGATAAATTGAGCCGACCTCGAAGCCGCCGCGACCAGAGAGGGCTGAACGCCGCACGGACTGAAAAGCCGTCGACAGGTATTGTGTGCAGACCTCAGAGCTGTTGCGACCGAAGGAGGCTGAGCGCCGTGCAAGTACCGGTGTACCACTGTCGGGAGCAACGAGCTGGGCTAGCATCGGAGCTACGTGCTGTGCTAACTGAGCTAGCATCCGAGCTACTGTGACCGGAGGAGGCCGAGCACGTGCGCGAACCGGAGGACCGCCGCCTGGAGCTTCGAGCTGGGCCGAGCACGTGCGCGAACCGGAGGACCGCCGCCTGGAGCTTCGAGCTAGGCAGAGCGCCGTGAGCGAACCGGAGGACCGCCGCCTGGAGCTTTGAGCTGGGCCGAGCACGTGCGCGAACCGGAGGACCGCCGCCTGGAGCTTCGAGCTGGGCCGAGCGCCATGAGTGCCTGGCTGACATCAGGGACTGGATGGCTTTAAATTTCTTAAGCTTCAATGATAAGAAGTCTGAAGCCATATTGTTCCTTCCCAATGACACAACCTCAAACCACTGCATTGACCTGTCTGCTCTACCCCTGTCCGAAAAACAAAAAGTCAAAAATCTGGGAGTGATAATGGATCCTTCCATGAAACTCAACAGTCATGTAAACATGATTGTCAAATCCTGTTTTTTCCAGCTGAGGCGTCTGTCTAAGCTGAAGCCCATATTATCCAAAAAGCACCTGGAGACAGTGATTCACGCATTCATTACATCTAGGCTTGATTACTGCAATTCACTTCTGTTTGGCGTCAGTCAAGCCACCATTGCGCGATTGCAGCTGGTTCAGAACGCAGCTGCCCGATTTTTGACCGGCACGCGCAGGGGAGAGCACATTACACCAGTCTTGGCCTCCCTTCACTGGCTACCGGTTCATCTTCGAATCCAATTCAAAATTCTCATGTATGTCTACAAATCGCTGAACAGTCTCGCCCCCGCCTATCTCTCGGATCTGATACACCCATATGTTCCTCCACGTGCTTTGAGGTCAGAGGATCAGGTACTCTTAATAGTTCCAGAAACTCGCCTTAAGCGCAGGGGTGACAGAGCGTTCTCTGTAGCAGGCCCAAGACTCTGGAACGAGTTACCGCTGCTCATCAAACAGGCCCCCTCCCTCTCGGTTTTCAAATCCCGGTTAAAAACTCACTACTACTCCATCGCTTTCAGTGCCAGCTGATGTGTACTGGATCGTTTGATTTATGATCTGCAATGTTTTTATGTTTTTCGTGTTGTACTTCATTGTATGTGTTGCCTGTTGCGTGTTTGTTTGTCCAGCACTTTGGTGGACTTGTTCCTGTTTAAAGTGCTTTATAAATAAAATGGTATGGTATGGTATGGTATGAGCGAACCGGAGGACCGCCGCCTGGAGCTTCGAGCTGGGCCGGGCATCGTGCGCGAGCCGGAGGACCGCCGCCTGGAGCTGGGCTGGCGTCGGAGCTTCGAGCTGGGCCGGGCATCGTGCGCGAGCCAGAGGACCGCCGCCTGGAGCTGGGCTGGCGTCGGAGCTGCGCCTGGAGCTACGTGCTGTGCTAACTGGGCTAACATCGGAGCTGCGGCGACCGGAGGAGGCCAAGCGCCGTGCGTGAACCGGAGGACCGCCGTCTAAGCCGGGCTAGTGAGCAAACCTCTTCGGATAACAGATCTGATTGCTGCAGGCTGCTGAGACCGTGAGTTCTGATCTAATAACTGCTGATCTGGGTGCTGCACTGCTGGGCCACAGCCACCATCGTTAGGCCTGTGAGCCTCGTGGAAGGGCCACGTGGTTCAGCAAACAAACCAGAGACCTGCTACCACTAGATTACAAACTCTGTAAGTATGAGAAATAGACAAGAAAGTTAATTCTCAATAGTCCAGGTATCAAATCCGCTCATTCTCAATCAGTTCATCTGGACCAGGGGTCACCAACGTGGTGCCCGCGGGCACCCGGGTGCCCTCAAAGACTATTTGAGGTGCCCCCGGACCTGTTCTAAAAATAGCACAACTCACTACTAAGCTGCATTTAAAATTTCATTTTATTCAGTTGTTATTCTTTTTTTGTATTTATATATATTTTATAATGTCTATCTTAAAAATATGTTCTTAAAAATATGTTTATTATACATTTTTTGCAATTTGCGCTTTGTTATTTCCGAAGAGTTTATCAAACTGGTGCCCTTTGTATGACTCCGTACCCACGAAGTAGCTCTCAGTTTCGAAAAGGTTGGTGACCCCTGATCTGGACAGTTTCTTTTTAGTAGAAACATTTCACCCTCACTCCAGAGGGCTTCGTCAGTCAGAGTAGTCCAAAGCAAACTGAAGCTACCCCACCAAGTAAACAACTTAAGTGGACCAACCAGTCCACTGGTTGGTCCAGTGGTCCTCTATGAGAAATAGAGGACAAAAGTCACCAGACTCGGAGGGAAACCACTCAGCAGAAATGCAAGACTTTAAACAATCACTCAACTTTATGGGTGAACAAATAGAAAAATTATCAGCAAAAATGGATTCCCAGGCCGGTCTGGTTAATGAAATAAGACAACTGAAAGAACTGATAATTAGCTAAAACAATAAAATTGCTGAACTGGAACAAAAAATAGATGACTTAGAACAATACACAAAGCAAGACAACTTGGTGATCTCAGGACTTGATGTTAGTAAGTGTCGGACATATAAAAGAGCTCTTACTAACAATAAGCAAACTGAGAATGCACCTCAGGAAGAACTAGAGACTCTGGAGGAGCATGTAGTTACTTTTTTACATGACATGAACATTGACATAGACTATGGGGACATTTCGTTCTGTCACACCCTGCCCAGTAAATCACCAAGATTCAAACCGTCAGTGGTCGTCAAGTTCATTAGCAGGAAGTTAAAAAACTATGTTATGCAAGCAAAAAAAATCTGCGGGGATCAAACGTTTACATAAATGAACATCTAACCAAAAAAAATGGAAACATTGCACATGAAGCAAGGTTGTTAAAAAAACAGAACAAAATAGCATCAACATGGACAAGAAATGGATACATCTTTATCAAAACAAAGGAAGGGTCTCAGCCTAAAATGATAAAAGAGCTGAAGGATCTGGATGAACTCAGGAGATGAAAAATTACAAATCAATGAAACAACTCACACTCAAAATGGATAAAATATACAGTGAAATGAACAAATACATTAGAACATGACAACATACGAAGACTCAGAACCTAAAATATATAATGTTGAAAATGTGATTGATGCAAATTTTTTTCCTGTAATAAAAGATAGCGAATATTATAATGAAGAGCAGTTTAATGACATCAATATATCAAATGGAGTTCTCTCTATTATTCACTTTAATAGCAGAAGTATAAATGCAAACATATCCAAAATAACAGATTACTTAAAACAGTTAAATAGAACTTTTACGATAATAGCGCTGTCAGAGACATGGCTCAATGATGATAACACAAGTAATATTCACATCGAGGGGTATGAATTATATCATATGAACAGAAATAATAAAAGAGGTGGTGGAGTCGCTCTATTTGTCAATAATGAAATAAAATGTAAATTAAATAGTGAAATGTCAATAATAGTTGATAATATTATGGAAATGATAACAATAGAAATAATAAACAAAAACGATAAAAACATAATAATAAGTTGTGTATATAGATCACCAGGAGCAAATATAGAAATATTCACGGATAAAATCTTGGAGCTAATGGAGAAGAGTTTTAATAAAAATGTTTTTTTGTGTGGAGACTTTAACATTGATATGGGAAATAAAACAGATTCAAATAACATAAGCACATTTATAAACTCAATGTACAGTTTAAATATGTATCCATTGATATCAAAGCCAACAAGAATTACAACTCATAGTGCCACAATAATTGATAATATTTTCACAAATATAACAAATGGGGATGTGATAGGTGGTATCTTAACGACCGACTTAAGTGATCATTTACCAGTTTTCACAATCTATAAAAATGATCAAAGCATCACAAAAGCAGTTACAACGAAGAAAAAGATCACAAACATGTCAAAAAAAGTTTTGGAAAAATTAAAAGAGGATCTAGATAAACAAGACTGGAATGAAGTGTATGTTGATGATGTGAACAGAGCATATGATGAGTTTATGAATATCTTGGAAGCTCTGTATGAAAAGAATTGTGTGCAAACAAATTACACAAAGAGAAATACGGTTGATCAACCATGGATGACAAAAGGGTTGAGAAATGCTTGTAAAAAAAGAATTATTTGTATTCATGTTTCTTGAAATTGCGAAGTCAGAGCGCTGAAGAAAAATATAAAAAGTATAAAAATAAATTAGTAGGGATTATAAGGAAACATAAGAAAGAATATTATAGTAAATTATTAGATAAAAGTAATGGTGATATGAAAGCAACATGGCGAGTAATGAATAGTGTCCTGAAGAATCATAAAGCAAAAACTGGTATTTCAAAATATTTTGTAAAAGACAACGATGAAATTCATGATGAAAATGAAATTGTAAATGGATTTAATCAATATTTTGTGAATGTTGGATCAAGCCTTGCAGCTAAGATACCAAAAGTAGATAATAATGTGATCCATTCAATTACAGGTTGTGCAAATAGTATTTTTCTAAATGGAACTAACAAAGAGGAAATAATGAATGTAGTAAAACATCTTACAGACAAGAGATCGAAAGACTGGGTGGACATGGATATGATGTTTGTAAAGGACATAATGAGCCATGTTATTGAGCCGTTCACATACATATGTAACTTATCATTTTCAACAGGAATTTTTCCAGATAATATGAAAGTAGCTAAGGTCGTTCCTCTTTTTAAAAATGGTGATAAATGTGTATTCAACAATTATAGACCTATATCCTTGTTACCACAGTTTTCAAAAATTCTTGAAAAACTATTTGTAAACAGACTAGATCAATTTATAGATAATGGTAAATGGAGCTTATTTATATAGCGCTTTCCAGCCCCCTGTGAGGAGCCCCAAAGCGCTTTACAATACCAGCCATCCACCCATTCATTCAGACATTCATACACCGGTAGTGGTAGCCTGCCTTGCAAGGCGCCATCCAGACCTACCTAGATAAACAAAATATTCTAAGCAACAGTCAGTATGGGTTTAGAGCAAAAAACTCTACATCAATGGCTCTCATGGAATTAATGGAACAAATAACTACTGCTGTCGATCAAAAACAATATTGTATCAGTATTTTTGTTGATTTAAAAAAAGCATTTGATACTATTGATCACATTTGATACTATTGATCACACCATTCTCCTTGAAAAACTGAACAAATATGGTATTAGAGGACCAGCATTACAGTGGGTATCTAGCTACTTAAAAGATAGGAAACAATTTGTACAAATAAATGATGTAAGATCTGACCTCTGTAATATCACATGTGGAGTTCCCCAAGGCTCTGTACTTGGACCAAAGCTTTTTATTTTATATGTGAATGACTTGGTAAATGTGTCAGGACTCCTTAAATGTGTACTTTTTGCTGATGATACCACTTTTTTCTGTTTAGGTGAAGATATAGAACAAATGTTGGAATTGATAAAGACAGAATTTGTCAAGATACAAACTTGGTTTAAAATAAATAAATTATCATTAAATCTAGAAAAAACTAATTACATGATATTCGGTAATAAAAAGAAAACTGTTGATGTTCCACTCAAAATTGAGGATGTTGAGATTTGTAGAGTGAGTGAGGTGAAGTTTTTGGGTGTTATCATTGATGACAAACTGACATGGAAACAACACATAAATTCTGTAAGAATAAAAATAGCTAAATCGATTGCAGTACTGTACAAAGTCAGAGACCTATTGAATGATAAAGCTCTGTATTTGTTGTATAACACAATCATTGTTCCACACTTAATCTATTGTATTGATGTTTGGGGGAATGCGTGTAAAACAATCACAAAGCCTATTTTTGTATTACAGAAAAGAGCTGTAAGAATTATCACTAGAAAACATTACCGTCATCCATCAAGTACATTATTTTATCAACTGAAGTTATTGAAGTTCCATGATTTGGTAGACTATAATATTTTATCAGTTATGTATAGGGCTCAAAATAATGCATTACCTTTAAATATCCAAATGCATTTTGTTAAAAGACAAAGTTGTTATAATCTTAAGGGGACAGAGTTGTTTGTAAAACCACAATTCAGAACTAGTTTGAAGGGACGTTCTACCTCAATCCAGGGAATTAGATTATGGAATGGCTTGGAGAATGTAGTTAAAAATGCCAAGTCAATGTTTACAT
>JBBPBX010001306.1:0-11796 GCA_038048925.1 Garcialebias charrua
GACAGACAGACAGACAGACAGACAGACAGACAGACAGACAGACAGACAGACAGACAGACAGACAGACAGACAGACAGACAGACAGACAGACAGACAGACAGACAGACAGACAGACAGACAGACAGATAGATAGATAGATAGATAGATAGATAGATAGGTGGATAGGTGGATAGGTGGATAGGTGGATGGATGGATGGATGGATGGATGGATGGATGGATGGATGGATGGATGAAAAAAATTAGACAGACAAATAAATAATAAATAAAACACTAACCTGGAACCAGAAATACATTTACTGAAGCCTATTAAAAGTTCTAAGAGCATAAATACGCACAAATTGTGTCCATCTAAATAATTACAGATATTTTAAGTTTTGTGCCTTCATCATTGATAAAATAAACAAATAAAAACAAGAAAATTAGATGAATGATTTTTTTTCCCCACTTATTTTCAGCACCAACAGCTGCTTTTTTTCTTTTCTTTTTTTTTTCTTTAGGGAGTGGTGTTTTACACTCAGGAACTGAAAGAGAATCTGTTTTTATACATAAAAATTTGGACATTTCCAGAAAAATGTTTAAAAAATTCAGTCCAACTCTCCCCCTCCCCCCTGACTGATGGACGTTCTGTGCTGAAGAAGCAAAAATTAAGCTCCCGGGTGCAGCACAAAAGCTGCAAAGCAACCATCCATCCTTTTGGTGTTGATCATCTGGGGTTGGGTCATGGATGCAACAGTTCAGGAGGGAAACCCAAATGTCTCTCTCCCCAGTGACTCCCTCCAGTTCCTCCTGGGAGATCAGAGCACTCAGTTCTTCTCCCTGTGGGATGTGGCCAGAAAACCTTCAGAGAGAAGGTTCAGGAAGCGTGTTAATCAGATGCCTGAACCACCTGACTCCATCAGTGTGGAGGAGCAGGAGCTGTACTCCTAGCTGCCCTCAAATGATGCAGCTCTTCACCTGAGACACTCTGCAGACTAGAGGAAGCTGTTTGTTTAGATCATGATTCATTTCTCGTGACACTATAGTGACGGATGAAATGTACCAGGATATCAAGAACTTTTGTTTTTTTCAACTCAGCTCCTTCTTCAATATAACAGACTGAAGCAACACCCTCATTACTGCAGCTGAGGCCCTAATAATCCATTAATCCGCCCTCCACTCCCTAGTCCCCACAGTCATTCATAAACAAGACCTCCAAATAGTTGAACTGCTTTGCTTTGAAGGAGAGTTGTTCCCGACACGGAGGGAACAGTCCACCTTTTTAATAATAATAATAATAATGAATTCAATTTATAACACACTTTTCATTAATGAAAATCTCAAAGTGCTACAAAGTGCAACAGAATTAAATGTCAATAAAACAAGTAGATAACCTACTTTTTCTAGCTGCAGAACACCGACCTATCCATTTTCCAGAAAAATCAGTCTGGACAGGTCCCAAATCCACCACAGGACACACAGAGACAAACAACCACTCAGTCTCTCTCACACCCAGGGGCCATTTAGAGTTATCAATCAGCCTAACATGCATGTTTCTGGTCTGTGGGAGGAAACGGGTACCTGGAGAAAATCCATACGTATGCACGGAGAGAACATGAAAACTCTTAAGCACTGCTCTGCAAAATATGTTTCAAAAGTTATAACTCTAAGCCGATGCTTCTCTGCTCAGCACATGCACAATATAATAATAATAATAATAAATTCAATTTATACAGCCCTTTTCATTAATAAAAATCTCAAAGTGCTAAAAATATGAGCAAGGAAGTGGAAATACATAAAGCACTTGTCCTTATTCAGTACAGGTAGTCCTCGACTTACGGCGGAGTTCCGTTCCTACGCTCCGTCGTAAAGCGAATTTTGACGTAACTCGGAACATACATAAATACTTCTCCTTATACGTACAGTACTGTATTTTACCAAGCACTTAGCCTATCATAACACAGTGCCCTATATAATTATTAAAAAACATACATTTGAGAGCCATAATGAAGGGGGAAAAAAAGAGTTAATTTCCTACTCTGGAATGCTGGTGAAGCCATTTCCTCCGTTCCTCCCTCCCTCCTCCGGATTCTCCATTCATTTACGTTGTAAAACCGCCGTCCATAAAACATACTTTTCCACAGCTGCTGCCTGTCCAGCTCGCTCCAACAAGTTTTGTTTTGTTTTTTTGAATGTCCAGAGGACCAGACTTAGCTTTTTTAGAGAGTACAGGGCAGCTGTAGCCTCCGCAGCTAAACCGGAAACTGACGGAAACTGCGTAAATCGGCTTCAAAATAAAAAAATTCAAAATAAATAATAATAATTATTTTTAATGGGAGCTGCGTCGTAACCGCGAAACGTCGTAACTCGAGGCCGTCGTAAGTTGAGGACTACCTGTATTTACATTCAGTAAATGCAGCAGAAATTTTCTTGGGGTTTTTGTCTTTGAATTTGGGGTGAAAATGTTGCAGACGTTTATGTTCTAATATATATATATATTTTTTTTACCTTTTTTCAACTGTAATTTTGGCTTCATGTTTACAGATGTAGTCCGAGATATCCTTTCTGAAAACCTCAAAGACATCCGTCACATCCAAACCATCCGTTTATCCATTTTATTAACCGGCTTTATCCGGTTCGGGGCTGGTGTTTTTCTGCCCCGACTGACCAGACAGGTCGGCCGTCATCGGATCAACACAGGAAGGTCAGACAAACAACTATAATGGCACTGATTTGTTAATACTCATTCCAGTCAAATTAGATTCCCCATTAAGTAGTTAATCAGGGGTGCACAAACAACATGGCTCCAACATTAACAACGTCATCAGCGAGAGTTGTGGGTTTTACATCGTTTGACCTGAATTCACACTGTGGTGACGCCCGATAGACTTCTGTGATGTTTTTCTTCTGCTGTTGAGAGGTTAGGAAGGTAAACAAAGAAGATCCCAACAGCCTGCAGAGCAGAAGATCTAATGGGATCCCTCAGCTCAGTTTGCGAGCAGCAGATTACAGCGAGGAGGTGTTCACAGGGGAAGGATGGCGAGAGGAGTGGCCTCGACCTAATTCTGTTAAAGCATTTGCCGTCCTGTTCACTGAGTTGATTAGGGTAATTTCTGTCATCCTAAGCACCTTAGGCGACCTGCAGCTCATGTCTGGTGTAACAAAGGGCACGCACCAGAAACAACAGATTGGACTCAGATTTACGGGAGTCTGAAGCTGGTGATCAGGAACAGAGACTGAGAAACAGCGTCAAAGAGTTCATATCACTTATTAGCAGTAACTGATAATAAATCAGGATCAACGTCAAATTCGGGCTTCAGATGTTTGAGTCAGAGCAAGGCCAAGACTTCTCTTCCCTCTCAGCCTGAAATCAGCCGCAGTCAATACGGTAATCTCATCCGCTCCCACAAACATCCGGTCAAATCTCTGCTGCTGTAAACAGTGAAGACAAGATATCACATTTAAATCACACAAAATGGGAAGTTTCCCACCGCCTCCTCGTAGCAGAGGAGGCCAAATATTGATCAGACGTGGTGCGTTGCCGTGGAGTCCCCCCCACCCAGCAGATGTTTTTCCTTGCCTGGTTCCACCACCGTGTTTATTTTAGATCGCTCCACCGAGCGCTGGAGGTCAAAGGCCTGAGGATGGGCAGAGTGTGGCGGTGGGGGGAGATGATTTTTCTTCTGGCCTTGAGGCCAAAGGGCAGCAGGACTAATGAGGAAGGAGCAGAAAGTCATGCGCTTACACAGAGTTACACGGCAGAGTTAAATTTTAACCTCGCTTTTAAATTCTTCTACACTTTAACCAGGAGTTAATGCACCGCTAGACTCAGGAGAACTGTTCCAGAGGGTCTTCATTACTTCCACCTGAGAGGAAACTCACCGTTTACTAAAAATATATATAAAACGCTGATGCAAGTCTGCATTGATAAATCTGTCATATTTATCAAATAAATGCTGCAAAAGGCAAAGCGTGCATGATCCGTTTCTTCGTATTTTGTGATTAATCTGATTTGACAGACTGCTCCGCCTGTCGTTCCTTGTTTTCCCTCATCGAGAACGCTTATAAAACTGTTGCATCTGTCCTCAGATCATCTGCAAGCGCAAACACTCAAAAGAAAAAAGACAAATAAGTAGGAATACCTGAAAAGTTTTGAGGGAATTTTGTGTGAAAGGGACCTGAGCTCCATTAGCTTTTTAATCTACCGTATTTGTTGGACTATGAGCGCATCCTTTAATTTTATTAAAAATCGACAGTGAGCCTTATAATCCGGTGCACCTTATGTTTTGATTCTGGTTGTGCTCACTGACCTCAAACCAATTTTATGTGGTTATTGTGAATGAGTTGAACAAAGTTTGACGTGTATTAATGCATCTGTTACAACTGGAAACAGCCAAAACATATTCATTGGACACAGAAGAAGTTTTAACAAAAATTTATTTAACTAAAAGTAAGCACTTCCAAGCCGGCAAGGTCCTCCCTGGCTTCTCCCACCTGGCCCGGAGCATCTTCTCCTGGTTCAGCGTCAACAGAAAAAGAAAATTAAAGAAGAAAAAGTTCAAACGAATGGAGGACTGGTGAGTTTGGCCAAAAATAATAAAACGCCACCCAGGCAGACCCAACCCTGTACAGGGCCGTCGTGTCTCCCCAGGTAACGATCTACCTTACCAAAAAGTCCCTAAACAAACAAAATACGAAAACTGGACTACCAACACTCACACAGTCAAAAGTACAACAAAAATGAAAAAAGAGAAAAAAGCAACAGTCCCCTCACTGTTGACCCCAGCTGTCCTCCTCCTGGACAACTGTACAGACACTGCCTTCAATGTCTCCAATAATCGACTCAATTAAGCCTCACAGGCACAAACACCGGCACATACCTCCTAAGTCTAGACCTAAGTTTCAGCCAGCACTTAAGGTGCCTCAACCTACAGAGAACTCTACTTCAAAACAGTCACTTCAAGACCTCAAGCAGCTCAGCTACTACTCCCCCTGGAGCAAACTCACCAACAAGCAGAGAGGGTGGAGATCTCCCTGAGTCAGTACAACACACAGCTCTACAGCTGTCATTCAACACTCAGTTTGTTACCTTAAGTGTATCCTCAGCATGTTCATGCGAACCTCAGCTGACTTCTGGTGCACTTTCTACACCAGCCTTTACTTGATCCACAAGCCAAATCTTGTGTCAAGCCTCCATACTTGCTTCCAGCAAGTCTCCACACTGCTCAAAGCACTGCCTGAGAAATATAAAAGCAGGACCTGCAGGTGAACACCTGTGCTGCCTAATTAAGCTTGATTAGAATACTGAAAAACATACAGGAGGGTGCAGTCAGCTTAGACTGTTGTTTTAAACATATTTAAAAAAAACCTGGGGTACATAACAGCATCTTATAATCCAAAAAATACGGTACTCTAATGGGTCACTTCATGTAAACTGCTCGTTTCAAAGCATTATTAACATTTTTAGTTTTTACTTTACAGCAAAATCTCTTTTATTCTGACATTTCACCATCCTATTAACCTTTTTTTTACTTTCTTTCTGCTGACATTCTCACGTGTTCCTAAAATGCAAATTAAAACATTTTTATGTGCTTGAGAGCAAATATTGGTTCTTTATGTCTGAAGGCAATTCAGATTATCTGGAAGAAAGTAATAGAAACTACACCCCCACCCCACTGCTCTTCATCTGTAACCCCTGCCAACTTCATCTTCAAACTAAAAAGTTGCATTCTTTGAAGGGGTGCACGTCCCCCGATCACTCTAGGCTCCTCCCACAATAAATTGTATCTGTTTCTGTTAAACTGTCACTATCTGGGGTTGGGCGCTTGGGCGTTTGTCGGCTCGGCCTGGTGGCTGCCTGGTGGGGCTCGTGTCCTCTGGTCCTTTCGGGTCTTGGCCTGAGGGATGGGCGTCCCCGGTGCCCGGGCCTCGGTGACCGGCCCTGGGGCTACGTCGGTACGGCGGGCTCCGGCGGGGGCCTATGAATTTGTCGCGTTTGACCCCGGGGGGTCATTGTATGTGGTCGCTGGTGGGATTCTCCAAAATGAAAAAAAAAAATCCCAAGTTAAAACAGTATTTTTTTAATCAAATGCAGATTAATACAAGGTCAACAGAACAATTAAATGCTCAGGATGAGAAGAACCCATTTGACTCACTAAAACAACAAAGATCAAACAAAAATATATATAAATAAATAAATTATATATAAGTTATAGAAAGGAAAATAAGTGAGATTAAAACATTTCTGCATTTCTACTTGCAAGATGCTTTGTTTTCATTCTCCAGATCAATACAGTGTTAAGAAATAGTAAAACACCCCGTGACATTTAGTATATAAAATTATTAATGTTTGATCATTTTTTATAAGCAAATTAAAATAAATGTAGCCATCAGAGTCCAATACTGTACAATAACCTGCGCTGGCAACCTAACTCCACAAATGTGAAAATCTTGATAAACTGTACCATAATGTCACAAGCAACTAGTTACCATATTTTTCGGAGTATAGGTCACACCCGAGTATAGGTCGCACCATCCAATTATTGCCAAAGAATTGGAAAAATCCATATATAGGTCGCACCTGAGTATAGGTTGCACCTACGTCAAAATGTGGATATTTAGCTCTGCTGCAAATGTCTCTTCCACAGGAGCGCACAGCAAGGCTTTTAAGAAGATTAACACTTAAAAACAATTAATTGTTTGATAAAAAATTATAGCAAATATGTGTCTGAGCTGAACTTTTCTTTAATAAATAAATAATTTTAGCAGGATAAACACCTAAAAATTAGGCATGTAACGGTACAAGTGGGTGTACCGAACCGTTTCGGTACAGCTCGTTCGGTTCTGTCCACCCGCGTACCGTTTCGGTTATTTTTTCACTCATTGAACATTATTAACGGGGGAATATATGCACCGCGGAACTAAATTTCCTGGGCGCGTTTCAGCACGGAGCTATTATCGCGCAGCACGCGAAGCACGCGCAGCATTTAGCCGTTAGCATGTCGTGTACTGTCTCCTGTTTGGGAACGTAATGGCTTTCTTGACGAGCGCACATCCAAAGCTGTGTGGATGTGTTTTCACAAGACTGGATCTGCAGCAACACGTCTAACGTGAACGCGCTGGAAACGACGTCACCCGAACGTGAACGAAGAAAAGCACTAAGCTTGTTACAAACAGTGCTACAACAGCTGCATTAAAACTACTTCATCAGGTGATTCAGATCAGTCCAGAGCAATAACACAAACTGTAGGAGTTTTTAAATCTCTGAATCTAAGTCTGAATGTTGTTTATGCGCAGGCTTTAAAGTTACTGAGCGTCGCTATGAGACATTAATCATGTCAACACTTAAGTCAAAAAGTTTAGCTCTTTATGAAAAAACTAAAACTGATTGTCAACAAGTCCTGGAGCTGATTTAAGCCCTGCCCTGATGATGAGTGAGATATTCAACCGTTCAAGAGGTATTGTTCTTTTATTATAATTATTATTTATAATTTCTTATTATTTAAAATCATAATCTTATTAACTTATTTTTTTTTAACCTCTGTGTTTTATTTTCAGTCTTGGACAGAGGTGGCATCTCTCTTCCACTTCAGGGACAGACATCCACCAGAGATCACTTGCTGCAACTTAGAAGTGTGTGATGACTGAACTGAACTCTGAACTGTTCCAGGACCTGTCCCACCTGGAGGAGCAGGTCCAAGAGGTTGTGAGTACAGTAATGAGGACAAATACAGCCACACTGCTGCTACTGGACAAAAACTTGATTAGTTAGATCATAAACAGTCTGTTGCTGCTTATTGTTCTGGTTCTGACTGTTATTGTATTTATTAAGATTTTTATTATTGTTAATATACAGTAGTTTATTTATTGTAGAGTGCTGTTTATTTAAAATATCATCCAAATGGGTCACTTTTATTTATTACTACAATACAATACAGTACAAATGTATTTTTGGCATATTTTCAAAATAAACATTTTGTAAGTCTTTATTTTGTCCTTTTTTTGTACCGAAAATAAACCGAACCGAGCCCTCCTTGTAGTTGAACCGAACCGAAATGTGATTTTAGCGTACCGTTACACCCCTACTAAAAATATATATTTGTTAGCTGACATTATTGTAAGAGTGTGTCTCAGTTTAATTTTTGTTAATAAATGATTACAAATCAGCTTATTTTATAAAAAGCCATATAGGTTGCACCTGAGTATAGGTCGCAGGCCATGAAAAAATGATAAAAAGGTGCGACCTATACTCCGAAAAATACGGTACCCTAAAATTAACGGTACTATTCTGCCAGAATTACAGATTTTGCTGATTGTATGTTTAAATGTATGAAATAAAATCGTTAACTACTCTGCAAAATCATACCTCACTTTCTATAGAGAATAACTGGTTTAAAAAAATACATATGCAAACCGGTATCACGTCAAAGCACGAAATACGCCCCCTTGGTTCAAAGCATTAGGAAGAAAGGGGTTCAAAAGCATGATTTTAAAATACCGGTAGGCGACTGCCCTTAGGAAGAAGCGTGAAAATTGGCAGGATATTTACCGGGACACCCATGAAGAACAATTTCAGCCTCGTGTTTTGATTGGCTGTGGCGGTGGAGCTGGATGGACTCCAATGTTATGTTGACTAATATCTAAACGCTTCATTTACATCCATCTACTTTGCTAACAGAGAAAAAGCCATTCAAACACATTTCATGGGGGTGGGCGATAACAATTTTGCAACGACAGAATTTTTAAAATATGGACGCCCAAACATGTTTTTTTTTGTGTTTTACTTTGCTAAAAATCCTCATCAAATGTTTAAAGTCCCTGAAGTTGGAGCTTAAAGTCACAGGGTTCTGTTTTTAAGTGTCCTCTTTAGTTGACCTTTCACTGACGTCTCTTTGCAGCCAGTTCCTGAAGCATGTCCACCTCATGCCACCAACACACCCTGACATGCAGTTTCTCTGAGTGCACCATAGTTTCCATGGAAAAAGCAGAAATGAAAACATTTAAAGGGAAGTTTTAGATGAGTTGAACGCTTTGTCGTGTTCAGGTGCATATAGTTTCTGATTTACTGACGACTCTGGAGTCCTGTGTGTCGACAATGCACAGACTTCCACCACAGTCGGCTTCACGCTGCGAGCAGCTGCATTCCTGACCTGCAGTTCAAAGAGCAAACACACACACACACAGATTTACAGATACTGTATGTACGCTGAACATGTTCTGTTCTTAGACTCTCCTGCTCTAACCTCACACAAAAACCCATGACGACACAGCAGTCATAACCTGCACTTCTCTTGTACTCGCTTTTGCTCATAATTCTACTAAATTTAAATCAGAATATTTAGAGAACACGTTTAACGTTTGAAGCCTCGGAGGCGGCCAGAAAGTCTCAAGCCAGTTCATCTTCATGGATCGCAGGGAAGTTTCAAAACAGCTGAGCATAGAAGCAAATAAAACATCCCATCGGTCAGATTTTGTACTAAAATAATTCTGCATGAGACGTTAAATCATTTTTTGTCTTTACAAAACTCCTCTTGCCAAAAGCAGAAAACAAATCTGTTTCCTTGATGAGATTTGATGAGATTTAATTATCACTCACCATCAAAAGCAAAGAAGCAATCGTGTTTCTGCCTGCAAGTGTGTGTTTAGTTGTTTGTTAGCAAAATATCTCAACTCCTGGATGCATTTGAAAGAAACTTGGAAATTAATCCCTGGATTTAAATCTACAAACTTTCTAAGATGGCCGCGACAGCTACATAACCTAACTAAAAACAGCTGTAACCCAGCCACTTTTACAAAAGTGAGCTCAAACTGGGTGTGACAGTAGCTGAGAGTCATCCCTAACACATAGTCCGAGCATGAAATGGTAAAAAGATCTGCTTTATTATTTTTGCCATCAACTACTGGAGTCAACTGCATCTGCCTGTTAGCAAAATGGTTCATGAAGCACAGGACAGATTCAAGTTCAACGCACTTTTCATTAATGAAAATCTCAAAGTGCTACAAAGTGCAACAGAATTAAATGTCAATAAAACAAGTAATAAAACAAGTAAAATCAATAACAGTATCAACTAAGATCAAAAGTAGAATCATGAGGAGGTAGAGTATGCTCGGTTGAAAAGAAAGGTCTTCAAGCCGCTCTTAAGCCCGAGATACACTCGAGCGTCCTCACGATACGCCTATACGCAGCGTACGTACGCTGTGGCAAAAGCGTAGCCCCTCAGGGCACGTACGCGCAAAAGTTTTTTTTTACTACGCATACGCGATGCGCGGTGTCTGAACATAAACTTCCCCGGCGCCGGACTGTTTTGTATGTTACACAAATTAAATAAATTCCCCTTCTTTATCGCTGATCGGGCCTTTTCTTTTGTTTTTTTGCCTAAAGTCAAGTAACCGCTTCTTCCTCCGTTCACTCGATGATTGAAATGAATGAATTCAGGTCCTACCTGGGTGCGGCGATGTTTTAAATATCCCTGGTGGGCTGTGTGCTGCAGGAAAAGCACTCCCTGTTATTATTTTTATTTCTGAGAGAACTTTTTACAACATATATAGTAGAAACACCGCATGAACACCGCCGCGGTCTTCAAGGCGCTACATGAGCTGGCTGTCAATCATTTCAGTAGGCGTGTCAGCAAGTAACCAATCAGCGAGCTCAGTTGAGTCCCCTCCGTGTGCAGCTGCTCATATTACAACAAGGAGAACGTGAGCGTATAGTTTCTGACATATGCTGAAGCATATCAGCAAAACACATGCGCACAAAATGCGCGCGTAGAGTGGCGTACCTGAGGACGCATGAGTGTATCTCGGGCTTTAAAGTCAACCACAGACTGTGGGGCTCTCAGACAGTCAGGAAGAGAGTTCCACAGGCGGGGGGCAGCCACACTGAAAGCCCGGTCTCCCATGGTCCTTAATTTGGTTCTCGGAATGTGAAGGAGATTACTGTTCTGTGACCGCAGCGACCGGGTGGATGAGTATGGAATAAGAATATCCTTCAGATAATCTGGTGAAGCTCCATGTAAGCATTGATGTGTAATGAGAGCAGTTTTGTACTGAATTAAGACGTTAAAATAACAATAATAATAATAATAATAATAATAATGTCTTTTCCTGTCATCTGCGTATGTTCCCATACACAGACGAAATTCGACTCTGCATTTAACCCAACCACCTACCAGGTGGTGCAGTGAGCAGCCCGAAAGCGCCCGGGGAGCTGGAGAAATAGGTGTGCACTCATAGACACCCCAAGCTGGGTAGTGGCCGGGACGCGAACCCGCGACCTTCGGATCCGTAGTCAAAAGCCCTGCCACTAGACCATCTTGGCTCCAATACGGAAGTCATCAATGTTCATTGAGAAACCTGATCGCTACAGGGATAAAGGAGTTTTTCAGTCTGTTCGTTCTACATCTGGGCTGCAGATACCTGCGTCCAGATGGAAGCAACCTGAACTCACCATGGAGTGGATGATCAGGATCTGCCAGAATCTGACATATTTTACCAATTTATTTTTATTTTTAAACCGTGGAAACATGTCATAACTTCAACAAAGTTCAGTCATCCAGGTACCAAATCCAGTAATTCTCAGTCGGGTCACCTGGACAGTTTCTTTGTCTGGGGCAAAACGTCTCTATAAAAAAAGAAACTTTCCAGATGACCCGACTGAGAATTATTGGATTTGGTACCCGGATGGTTGAGCATGAACTTTGTTGCCTTGAACCACTTTGGCTGTGGCTGCCTGCCTGGGAGGAGTCGACGGGGGACAGGACGGTCCACAGAAACCATCTTAGCTCCAGCAAACTGGTTGGTCCACTTCACGAGTTTACTGCT
>JBBPBX010001306.1:11975-46757 GCA_038048925.1 Garcialebias charrua
TCCAGATGACACGACTGAGTATTATTGGATGTCATAACTTTGTTCCTGTTAATCATAAGATGACTAACATCTCATGATGTATTAGTCATCGGCCCCATGATGACTAACATGGGGTAGAGGCAGGGCAGCCGACTCAGGACCCGAAAGTCCCAGGTTCAATCCCCAGCCATTCCCACGTGTCATGTTGTCTCTGAGCAAGACACCCAATCCCCAATTTCTTCCCGGGCGCTTACATAGCTGCACACTGCTCCACCTGAGTGTATCCCAGGTGTGATAAATGCAGAGAGCCAACGAGGACGACACACTCTATTTTTAGTTTAAAACTCTGAACGAACAATGTTGGGCTTTTACTGAACGAATAACTCCCTACGTTACATTTTTCACCAATGTTCTCATTTAAGAAATACTTTTTAAAATGCACGGCATGCACTTTTAATCGTAAAACTGCTTATATGAACAGACACCAACAACAAATCTGTTTGACTAATCCCCCTGATGTGTGAAGACCTTTTGATTTAGCATGCCGACTTTTGTGCCCTGTATCTCCAACCAGACCTGTACAATAAAAGAGGCGCAAAGGTCAGACCTTTAGTGATTCGCATAAGCTTAAAGGAAAGCACTAATGCAACTTACAGCAGCTTAGCCTGGTCTCTGTTAACCTCTTAGACAAACAAAAGGTCTACCCATGCACAGAGACCTGCTGTGACGGATGTGGGTTAAAGTTACCAAATGCTCACGTTACAAGGCTTAAAAAAATATCTAAAATCCTCCTTTTCCTGTCAGCTTTTTTTAATCGACCTCTGGCTTTTGTGCCTCCTCAGAGAAAAAGTTTATTTTGAAGACCACAGGGACGCATGTTTTGTCATTCACGGGGGAATTCCTGTAAAAAGCATGTGATGAGTATAAAGGCTCCTTAAACAGGCGTGTTTGGAAGTAGCAGTGAATACCTCACTGGGTTTTTTCTGCTGTTATTGGAAACTCTCGGTTTGGAGGCTCTGATTGTTTGTTCTGTCCTCCTCTTTTTGTGGAGACCTTCACATGACCAAGCTGGTATGGCAGAGAAAACAGACCAGGAATTCCACAGGAGCTCTGCCGAATGCCAAGACGATGGACGGGTGACTCACACAGCAAATTACATTTGGATGTGTGAGACAGTATGTGGACGTTACAGTGCGTTCCTTCCCTCCAGTTAAAGGAACAGTCCTTTTAGCAAGAAAACAAGAAGCTTGTCCTCCAAAACTGAAAGACTCTCTGATCACCACATTTTCGGTCAATAAAATATTGAATTTATTCTTTTTTTTTTTCTTCCTACATGATCTTTGTGTAGCAACATGTTTCTAATTGGTTGAGGGTTTGTAAAATACTTGAACTTGTGATTTACCACAAAAATACAATACTTTTAGTAAAAAGCACCTAAACTTTAAAGCAGTGCTTTGAATCGTCACGTTAATCATTTTAACCATCAGCCTTTTATTCGATCATCTGACTCAAAACTCTTGGGAGATTTTAACGGCACAAATATTTTAAACCTCTTCAAGTTTTGCATGCTTTGCTTCCAAGCAGCTGGACTTTCTGGTCATTTAAATTGGGCTTGATCAGTAGATTTACAGGCTTTCTGAAGGTTTTTCAGTTTTTCTTTGGAGTTAGTATTTTTTTTCCCGCCTGCTTCCTGTTCGGATCTTGTGCCTGACCGTGACAACAGATTGTGCAGTGTGTGCTTACACAGGTGGATATAAACTCAAGCGTAAAAGTCAATCTGCAGCAGCTGAACAATATCTGAAAGTTATGCTTTTAATAAGACAAAAACTAAATCAGCAAGGCCCTCCAGGACCTGTGGATCCTTCAGATGATCATCTATACATCATACATATACTGTGCACATTAACTCATACGCTGCTTTGCCACTTTGCAAATGTCAATGCTAGAAACCTTTAGTTTATTTTAGTTATACTTTTTATACTCTTTTTTTATACTAGTATGCAAAAACTCAGGACAGTATTATGTTCATTAAATGTTTAATGTTTTAGTTTTAGAGTTGGTGTAAATTTTCATACTCTTATACCACTATGCAAAAACTCAGGACAGTGTTAGTTTTACTATTTTATGCTTATGTCTATTATTATATGTTTCAGTGTTTCAATGTTTAGATGTTTACTGTTGCACCGAGGGACTGAGAGAAACGCAATTTCGGTCCTGTGTATGTCCTGTACAGTACATATTGCAGATCTGACAATAAAGTTGACTTTGACTTTTGACTTTGATCTGCATGACAATTTTTCAGCTGACGGATCTTGATTCACCATTATTGTGCTAAAATACAAATTTCTGTCAGTCAAATTGTGTTGTGTTTGGAGTTTTTCAGACATTCATTGAAATAAACTGGAGAAGTGCCCAAAGAGTCCATTTCAGATTCGTTTTTTTGCCGAGTTGTCTATTGTGAGTTGATAGAACAGAGGTTCATCCCTTGAGTTTTAGGGTGCATTCATACCAGCCCTGTTTAGTCCGCTTTTTTAAATTCATTTTAAATACAACACAAAAAACAATCTCATATTTGAGACCGTACAGTATAAAAGTAAAATGAAGGGATGCAGAAAGAAGAATAAATCTTATTTTTTCTTCCCCCATTACAAAGATAATTCAAACAAGACAAAAAGAACAAAAAGAACAAAAAAAAAACAATCTAAAAAGTTACAGATTGAAGAAAAGAAAACAACTCATATAGTTCCAAGAAAGAGAATTTCAAAGAAGACATCTATTACACAATATTGTTATCATTTATATTTTTGCAAGAAATTTGTTTTGATCATATTTTTTAAAAATGATCATTGATTTAGCATTTTAATACCAGTTTCCAAATGATTCCAAAGTTCAATTCCTTTGATTGAGGTTGACCGACCCCTCAAACTAGTTCTATATCTTGGTTTCACAAAAATCTCTGTTCCTTTAATAACAACTTTTACGTTTGACAAAAAGCATTTGTATATTCACTGGTAGTTCATTTTTATGAGCTCTAATCGACAGGATATTGTAATCCACCAAGTCATGGAACTTCAACAATTTCAATTTGTGAAATACTGTAATGTGCTTGAAGGGTGACAATAGTGCTTTCTGGTAATTATTCTTACTGCTCTCTTCTGTAGTACAAAAACAGGTTCCGTGAATGATTTACAAGCTTTACCCCAAACATCAATACTGTACAATAGATTATGTGAGGGACAATAATTGTAATGTATAACAAGTACAGAGCTTTATCATTTAACAGATTCCTTACCCTATACAATACAGCAATTGCTTTAGCTATTTTTATCCTGACAGAATTTATATGAGGTTTCCATGTCAGTTTATTGTCAATAATAACACCCAAAAACTTTATTTCACTCACAAGACAAATCTGAACACCATCAATCATGAGTGGAAAATCTACAGTTTCCCTTTTTCCACTGAATATCATGTACGGTACAGTACTTTGTTTTATCTAAGTTCAATGAAAATGTATTGATCTTAAACCAATTTTGTATTTTTACAAATCCCGTCTTCACAAACTCAAAACATCTGATCCATATCATTTCCCGAACAGAAAAATGTTGTATCATCAGCAAAAAGTATTTTTTATTTTAATCGAACTCTAGTCCGTTTGTCTAGAAAGTCTGGTTCTTTTGGGGAGGTGTGAATGCGCAATCGAACTCTGATACGGACCAAAAAAAGCAAACTCTGGTCCGTCTAAATACCTAGGTCTTGGTTCGGTTGAAGTGAACTCTAGCATGGTTCGAATGCAGTGTGAATGCAAGCGGACCGGAGACCGCTCCAAAAGCAGGAAGTGGACTACAGCACAGGGCAAACAAAAGCACATTTCTCTTACCTCATACGGAGCCGTCAGCCGCCTTCTGTGAAAAACAACATTCTCCGTGGTCTTCTGCCTCATCTTCTGCTCGTGTCGAATCCATTGCTAAATATGACAAAGCAGAAATCCTAAAACTGCTAAAATTTGACGCCACTCCGTTTTTGTTTTTATTTTCAGAAGAAGAAAAGAAGAAGAAGAGTCTTCTTCTGAGGTTTTTGTGTCGTTTCCAGTTCTTGGTGCAGCGCCACCACAGGCAAGTGGGGGGAAACATCTCACTGGTTTATGTGATCGGTGTAATTCCACAGAAACAGTAGAACATGTTTTTATTGCAGGAAATATATGGGTCAAAGAAGATTACTGAGTGAAGAAATAGGTTGTAATAGGGAACTAAAGTTTGAAAATGTGGCTGCTTGGCTGAATAGTGATGAAGGGAAAAGAAAGATATTTCATTTTTTTAATAATACTGGACTCAAGAAGAGCATTTGAGGAAAGGAATGAAGTTATAAACACCAAGAGATGCAACACCGATGGATGCAAGCTGCCATTAAAAACCAAAGAAGAAGAAGAACCACAGGTGAGGGGGGCACAGTTTGGCTCGACTGGGTCAGTGCAGTGAGAATGTGAACCACACCAGCTGAAACGTAAACAAATGTTCTGAACATTGGTCCCCAGTCGAACAGAGTCTACTGGACTATCAGGTGTGAAAACAGCCTTGGAGTCTTTTATGGCCAAATGATTCACAGGTCACGATTAGGTCACCTGACAAGCATTTCTATGGAAATGGTCAAGTCCAAAGACATAACATAGTGAAAAAACATCCAAACTCCAAAGGAGAAAAAAATAATAATTCAGACTTGGCTTATTACAAATTATTTAATTTGACTGGTCTTGGTGACTTTGGAATGAGAAACTTTGAATTCCTCTAAAAATGACATGTTTTCCTTGCACATCACTGCATGTACTGTGGTGGAGTCAGCCTCCCCACCATCACAGCCATCTACATCTCCAGACGCAGGAAGAGGGTCACCTGCATCATGAAGGACCCCACTCACCCAGCACACACACTTGTTTGCCCCACTCCCCTCAGGCAGGAGGTTGAGGAGCATTAAGTGTAGAGCCACAAGACTGAGGAACAGCTTCTACCCTGAGGCTGTTAGACTCATGAATATCCAACCAGGATAATCACTGTGAAAAATCACATCATGTTGCTGCTGGTGTGTTTCATGTTGCTGCTGATGTGTTTCATGTTGCTGCTGATGTGTTTCATGTTGCTGCTGATGTGTTTCATGTTGCTGCTGATGTGTTTCATGTTGCTGCTGATGTGTTTCATGTTGCTGCTGATGTGTTTCATGTTGCTGCTGATGTGTTTCATGTTGCTGCTGATGTGTTTCATGTTGCTGCTGATGTGTTTCATGTTGCTGCTGATCTGTTTCATGTTGCTGCTGATGTGTTTCATGTTGCTGCTGATGTGTTTCATGTTGCTGCTGATGTGTTTCATGTTGCTGCTGATGTGTTTCATGTTGCTGCTGATGTGTTTCATGTTGCTGCTGATGTGTTTCATGTTGCTGCTGATCTGTTTCATGTTGCTGCTGATGTGTTTCATGTTGCTGCTGATGTGTTTCATGTTGCTGCTGATGTGTTTCATGTTGCTGCTGATGTGTTTCATGTTGCTGCTGATGTGTTTCATGTTGCTGCTGATGTGTTTCATGTTGCTGCTGATGTGTTTCATGTTGCTGCTGATGTGTTTCATGTTGCTGCTGATGTGTTTCATGTTGCTGCTGATGTGTTTCATGTTGCTGCTGATGTGTTTCATGTTGCTGCTGATGTGTTTCATGTTGCTGCTGATGTGTTTCATGTTGCTGCTGATGTGTTTCATGTTGCTGCTGATGTGTTTCATGTTGCTGCTGATGTGTTTCATGTTGCTGCTGATGTGTTTCATGTTGCTGCTGATCTGTTTCATGTTGCTGCTGATGTGTTTCATGTTGCTGCTGATGTGTTTCATGTTGCTGCTGATGTGTTTCATGTTGCTGCTGATGTGTTTCATGTTGCTGCTGATGTGTTTCATGTTGCTGCTGATGTGTTTCATGTTGCTGCTGATCTGTTTCATGTTGCTGCTGATGTGTTTCATGTTGCTGCTGATGTGTTTCATGTTGCTGCTGATCTGTTTCATGTTGCTGCTGATCTGTTTCATGTTGCTGCTGATGTGTTTCATGTTGCTGCTGATGTGTTTCATGTTGCTGCTGATGTGTTTCATGTTGCTGCTGATGTGTTTCATGTTGCTGCTGATGTGTTTCATGTTGCTGCTGATGTGTTTCATGTTGCTGCTGATGTGTTTCATGTTGCTGCTGATGTGTTTCATGTTGCTGCTGATGTGTTTCATGTTGCTGCTGATGTGTTTCATGTTGCTGCTGATGTGTTTCATGTTGCTGCTGATGTGTTTCATGTTGCTGCTGATGTGTTTCATGTTGCTGCTGATGTGTTTCATGTTGCTGCTGATGTGTTTCATGTTGCTGCTGATCGTGTTTCATGTTGCTGCTGATGTGTTTCATGTTGCTGCTGATGTGTTTCATGTTGCTGCTGATGTGTTTCATGTTGCTGCTGATCTGTTTCATGTTGCTGCTGATGTGTTTCATGTTGCTGCTGATGTGTTTCATGTTGCTGCTGATGTGTTTCATGTTGCTGCTGATGTGTTTCATGTTGCTGCTGATGTGTTTCATGTTGCTGCTGATGTGTTTCATGTTGCTGCTGATGTGTTTCATGTTGCTGCTGATGTGTTTCATGTTGCTGCTGATGTGTTTCATGTTGCTGCTGATGTGTTTCATGTTGCTGCTGATGTGTTTCATGTTGCTGCTGATGTGTTTCATGTTGCTGCTGATGTGTTTCATGTTGCTGCTGATGTGTTTCATGTTGCTGCTGATGTGTTTCATGTTGCTGCTGATGTGTTTCATGTTGCTGCTGATGTGTTTCATGTTGCTGCTGATGTGTTTCATGTTGCTGCTGATGTGTTTCATGTTGCTGCTGATGTGTTTCATGTTGCTGCTGATGTGTTTCATGTTGCTGCTGATGTGTTTCATGTTGCTGCTGATGTGTTTCATGTTGCTGCTGATGTGTTTCATGTTGCTGCTGATGTGTTTCATGTTGCTGCTGATGTGTTTCATGTTGCTGCTGATGTGTTTCATGTTGCTGCTGATGTGTTTCATGTTGCTGCTGATGTGTTTCATGTTGCTGCTGATGTGTTTCATGTTGCTGCTGATGTGTTTCATGTTGCTGCTGATGTGTTTCATGTTGCTGCTGATGTGTTTCATGTTGCTGCTGATGTGTTTCATGTTGCTGCTGATGTGTTTCATGTTGCTGCTGATGTGTTTCATGTTGCTGCTGATGTGTTTCATGTTGCTGCTGATGTGTTTCATGTTGCTGCTGATCTGTTTCATGTTGCTGCTGATGTGTTTCATGTTGCTGCTGATGTGTTTCATGTTGCTGCTGATATGTTTCATGTTGCTGCTGATGTGTTTCATGTTGCTGCTGATATGTTTCATGTTGCTGCTGATGTGTTTCATGGGGCGGCCGTGGCGTAGTGGTAATGGCAGTCATCCTCCAATCGGAAGGTTGGCGGTTCGAATCCCGGTTCCCCACACCATGTGTCGTTGTGTCCTTGGGCAAGATACTTAATCCCGAGTTGCTCCCGGTAGGACTGGAAAGCACCTTGCATGGTAGTCTGCTACTACCGGTGTATGAATGTGTGTAGCACTTTGAGATTTTCACTAATGAAAAGTGCGTTATAAATTGAATTCATTATTATTATTATTATTATTATTATTATTATTATGTTGCTGCTGATCTGTTTCATGTCACTGTGTTCATTCATGCTGCTGTTCAGCGTATTGGTTTTCTACTATTAGTGCTTAAAGTTTTTATTTTATTTCATGTCTTTGGTCTTATTACTGTTTTTCTTTTACATTTTATACTTTTGTCAGATGTAACTGGGACCCTGTGTACACCACTTCGTTCCACCATGTGGCGCGTACGACAAACAACGAACCTTGAACCTTGAATAGCGCTTCGTTTTGCATACAGACACATAAACCTCGGCGCTAAACGTGGATCGTAAAGTTTATAATCAACAAAGACGATTGATCCGGCCTTCCCGGAACGTGTGAAGCACTCGTGCCACCTGATCTGAGACATCCCTCACACACGGACCTGTGAGTGTGTTCGGCAGGTGTGAAAAGAAGCCGGCAGCAGCAGATCATATAACCTTTTGACAAGTTGCTCAACAACAACAGGCGCTCCCTGTTATTATTGGGTCAACAGAGCCGGAGGAGGTCTTCGGGATCACAGCAGAGTTGAGAACACGAGAGTGAGTGCCAAACGCTCTGGGGGCCCCAGCACCGCCACCCCGCCCGGCCTTCTTTGTCTTACGGCAGTGTTGAGGTCGACTCCCCCGTGCTCCCAGGCTGGCCCGGGGTCAGGGGGAAACAGGCAGCCAGTCAGGCAGCCCGGCATTCTTTCTGGATGTGTGTGTGGGTTTGGCTGCAGCCCACTCCGTGCTCTTTGACTCCACTGGCCTTATAAGGCACCCGGCGCCATGGCAACAGCAGGGCTTGAATAGCAGTGTCAAATCCCTCAGCACACAGACACACGCTCACTCTCCCCGAAGGAGGGAGCCGAGCAGAGAAAGAGGAGGCCATCTCTGCTCTGCGGCGTCTGGCTTTCACTAAAACCTCTGCGACCGTGGCTTGTTTGACTAATTTATTCCTGCACTGGGTCCACAGCAGAAAGACTGGAGGAACAGGAAGCCGCGTGATAAAGTGCAACGCCGACTCCGAGCTTCTTGGAGCTGCAGGATGGACAAGCTCTGACGAGAACCAGAAACGGGGGAACGGAGGGAGGCACGACTCTGCTGGAGCTCGAGGAGGAGAGATTTCTCAACTCCTGCCTTTGTTCCGGCTTGTTGTCGTTGCCGTGACATCTGATCCCCCCTGACCCCGCCGGCTTTGAAGGAGTTGGGGAGGAAAACACTTTCGTCACAGAGAGAGGGCAGAGCGGGACGACGTCTCCGGGTGAACTTTAAGACGTAGAGGTGAAGCGTTTCTGCAACAGAAGGAGCAAGCACAGTTTGAAGGAGCTGCATCCAAGGAGCAACATATCGTCTCCTTTTTTTTCCAGAAGCTTCAACAAGTTGAGAGAATCTGGACTGAAAGCACCTCAGGAACTGGTTGGACTCGTTTTTAAGTTGGAGGAAAGGGCAGGGCAGTTGAACCCTGCCTGAAGGAGAGCTGGGCTTCATTTCCCTCTCTCCTCCTGTCCTTTGGAGGAGATACAGGCTTCTTTTTTGTTGTATTTACATCCAGAGTGATTCTGTCCACCATGCTGCGGGTTAGGTGAGACGTCTTTCATATAGAGGAAAAGGCCGACGAAGTGAGCGAGAGGGAAGAAGAAGAAGAAGAAAGGGACAGAGTGAAAGTGTAATTTATTGTTTCCTGTGAAAAGAGCAGAGCTGCACCCTTTTCTCCGCCGCCTGAACTCTGAACCACTTGATGTGTGTGAAGTTTTCTCAGAGCTTTTGAGCCACGGATCAGAGGTCAGGAGGGGGAGAATAAGAGCGGGGAGGGCAGCGGGATTAAAGAAGAGAGAGGAAAACAGCCGAGGAGAGACCTCCGGGTCCGGCAGAAAGGGCAAAGGTCAACACAGGACGAATTCTTCCATCTTCATTTTCAAAAGTTACGAGATAGAACCTGCAGCGGATCCAGACCCGACGAGCAGAACTCCGAGGCCGGACTCAGAACTGTGAACTTTCTTGGTGTGTGTGTGTGTGTATGATCCGCTCACAGGGCCGGGGGATCTGAGAAAATATGGCCATGGTGAGCGGGGGATGGGGCAACCCCAACGGGGACACCAACGGACTGGGGGAGAAGGCTTACCTGAGGAGGGAGGAGGAGGAGGGCTCGCCCCAGGCGGGGAGCAGCGACGTGGACGTGGGGGACGAGGACAAGGCCTGCGTGGTGGACTGCGTGGTGTGCGGGGACAAGTCCAGCGGGAAGCACTACGGCGTGTTTACCTGCGAGGGCTGCAAGAGCTTCTTCAAGAGGAGCATCAGGAGGAACCTCAGCTACTCCTGCAGGTACGTCTGGGCATCGCACTCCACTTGGTCAATGTTAGCTTTTTTTTTCTTCAGGGGCTTTTTGCGAGACTTTAAATCCTAAAACATGTAAGAAGATAATTGTTGCATACCTGCCGAAAGCGAAGGCCTGTTAGCAAAATATCTCAGGAACCATTGAAGACAGCTGATTACCTTTTGGAGTCAGTTCCTTTAAAGATGGCCGCCACAGCTAAATAAATTAGGAAACACACAAAAAAAAGGCTTTGACTCAGTTTTATAAATCCCCAGTTCATGTTTTGTGTGTCAGTAGCTGAGAGTCATCCTCAACTGATAATCTGATCGTCGTGTGCCTGCGACAAATGGCTGGGGCGGCCATCTTGAATTAAAAGGAAGGCGGCGATCAAAACACTTATTTAGCTCTTTAAAGTGGTTTCAAGTGTACAGGTAGTCCTCGAGTTACGAACGAGTTCTGTTCCTACGGCCGTTCGCATGTCGAAAATCGCCGTAAGTCGGAAAACACACTTGCCGCCACTTATACACGTACAGTACGTACAGTACTGTACAGTTACCAAGCACTTTGCCTATCCTAACACAGTACCCTACATAATTATCAAAAAACACATACAGTACATTTGGAGCTATAATGAAGGAAAAAAATTGTTAGCATGTCTGTTAGCATGTTAGCTCGTTGCACGTCCGAGCTCTGCAGCTTCCAGCTGCTTCACGCGGTCCAAACTGTTTGTAACTGCATGTTAGCTCCATACATTTGGGGCCATAATGAAGGTAAAAAGAGTTAATAACTTACTGGGAGCTTGTGAAGCCATTTCTCCGCGTTAACATGTTAGCTCCCGGCCGCAGCAGGCATCTCCACCGCCCGTTGGCTCCGTGTCCCCGGTGGGGCTGGTGTTAGCATGTTAGCTCCGGGTCCCACCAACATCTGAGTCTGCCAGGCGGAGCATCGAAGCTAACGGAAAACTGGCGGACACTGCCGGAAACTGACGGACACTGCCGAAAACTGGCGGAAACTGCGTAAATCGGCTTCTAAATGTAATAATAATAATAATAATAATACTTTATTTATAAAGCAATTTAAAACAACCACAGCTGCAACAAAGTGCTGTACACATAAAATCAAGAACATTTAAACACATAAAATAAATAAGCATGAACTTTCTTGACATAAAATAAGATTTTTCAATTTTATTTATTTATTTATTTAAAAAAAAAAATTTTTAATAAGATGCGTTCGTAACACCGAATCGCCGTAAGTCGAGACCGCCGTAAGTCGAGGACTACCTGTATTGTTAAACTTATTATCAGTCGGGATTTCCCCTTAGTTCCAAACTAAACACTTTGATGCCTTTAGAAATATTCAGTACAAAAGGATCATTTAAAAGTCTTGTATAACGCACGCCCTTCATCATGGTGAAAGCAGATAAACACATTTCTCGCTCAGGAATGATATCTTCCCATCTGAGTTTCATCCCACCAGCAGCCTTCAGACAAAACAACAAACACAAAACGAGCAGAAATGAGGCCCTGAAGGTTTGTCATGTGAGGATGGATCGCCTCAGAAGGTCAACATTCCCATTATTCTTCACCGCAGCAACGTCGTGCTGCAGCGCCGTCTCCAAGTCCTCCCTCGGCCAACAAATACAGTTGTTTATTCCACGTCAAAACTGAATTAACTCTGAGGAGAAAACACACCTCTTTTATTCGTATTTTTCTCTCTTTTTTCTCATCTGGGCCTGAAAGGAGCTCTCTGTGAAGTGTTGGCAGAACTCAGCCGGCTGTAAAAAGCAACACAAGGGTGTGTAACGCTGATGATTTACAAAGGTCACGGTTCCAGTAGCTTTTCAGCCATGCTGGTTCATGCAGTTCACTCATAACAGTGGAGAGAAAAGGGAAGGGGGGGAGTGCGTGGGGGAGGCAAACAAATACAGGTAGTCCTCGACTTACGACGTTTATCCGTTCCTACACGTCGTAAACCGATTTTTGACGTAAGTCGGAATATACGTACATACTGCACCATAAACATGTACAGTACTGTATTTTACCAAGCACTTAGCCTATCCTAACTCAGTACCCTACATAATTATCAAAACACATACATTTGGGAGCCATAATGAAGGGAAAAAAGAGTTAATAACCTACTGGTATGCTGGTGAAGCCGTTCCTCCGTCCCTCCTCCGTATTCTCTATGGCGTTTACGTCGTAAAACTACCATCCAGCTCGGTCCATCCTCCGTACGTATTCATTTACGACGTAAAACCGCGTTCACAGTACACACAGAAACAGTAAGTTGTACTAGTATGTACAGTTTTGTTTTGTTTTTTGAATGTCCAGAGGACCAGACTTAGCTTTTTTAGAGAGTACAGGGCAGCTGTATCCTCTGCAGCTAGTAAAACCGGAAACTGCGTAACTCGCCTTTTCAAAATAAATGTTTCAAAATAATTTTTTTTTTAATGGGAGGTACGTCGTAACCGCAAAACGTCGTAACTCGAGACCGTCGTAAGTCCAGGACTACCTTTATTCCGTTTACGACGTAAAACCGCGTTCACAGTACAGTGCAGTATTCCTCCGCCGCTGCACCGCATACAGTACAATATTTCTGCCGCTGCGTTACGACGTTTATGACGTAAAACCACGTAACTCGAAATAAGGCTTTTCATAGTAAATGGGAGATGCGTCGTAACCACGAAACGTCGTAACTCGAGACCGTCGTGACCCGAGGACTACCTGTATAAACTTCACTTTCTTGTCTAATATATTCAAAACTCTGGGAGCTGATTTTTTAATAATAATAATAATAATGTCATATTTTTGTCATCTATGCATGTTTCCACACAAGACGAAATTTGACTCTGCATTTAACCCAATCACCACCAGGTGGCAGCGGGCAGCTATAGAAAGTGCGCCGGGGATGAAGATTATATTACAAATACTGTATGTCTTTTGTTTTAATTTTAGTTGTGTGTTTTTACTTGTGCAGGTCGAACAGAGAATGCCAAATTGACCAGCATCACCGGAACCAGTGCCAGTACTGTCGTCTGAAGAAGTGCTTCCGGGTCGGGATGCGCAAAGAAGGTAACTGTGTTTTTCATAAGCCGTACAAAAGTGTGTGATGGAAAAACACAAACCAGACACGACTCACATGTTACTGTGCACGTCATTTAGAGTTCATGTGGTTTTTCCCTTTTACTGGTTAGGGTCAGTCAGGTTGCTTTAATTAGCATTTTTCAGTGAAAAGACTGAAAGAGAAATGCATAAATCATTAGTTGCACTAAAAAATGTTTACTAATAAGTGACAAATGAGAGCATTGTATTTGCATTTCTTTAATTTAGAGGTTTTGGTAGAAAATATATTTTTTTGTTAAATAAGAAATATTTTTTTAACATAAAAAGCAACTGTTTGATGTCATTTTAAATACCTAAACAATTGTTTTGTTCAGATTTATTTAATTATACAAAAGTGTAGTTATCATTGGTGTGGACCTCAAGTACTTAATAATAAAAATAATAATAATGAATTTAATTTATAACGCACTTTTCATTAATGAAAATCTCAAAGTGCTAACTTGTACTTGTACTCCGGATTTTTCTTAACGGGACTACTTTTGTGTTTGGTGATGTCATTTCCTTTTCCACTTTTCAAGTAACCGAGGACAAAAACTAAAAACTAAAAATTTTTTAGAGTTAATTTAAGATAAACACATGTGATGTTGAGACAGCAGACAGTTTGTGGTGTTCTTCATAAAATACATTTGTTTCTAAAGTCATTGTGTAATTAATTACCTAATCTGTATAAGAGCTCAGCAAGTACCCAAACCGAAGTATCTGTACTCAGTCTGAAAAAAAAAACTAGTATTGGGACATCTCTAGATATAATACTTTTATTTGGTATTCCTTTACCCTTTAAGCAGAAAATTAGCCTGATCTGTTGGAGCTCAGATTTTCTGTTAAGGATGACTCTCAGCTACTTACACACCAAACTGGAGCTAAGTATCTGTTAAACTGTGAATTAGCGGCCATCTTGATTCAAGCTGACTCCAAAAGTAAATCAGCTAAAGATTCACACTCAGCAATTACTTTCTGAGTTTGAGTTTAATTTTATTGAATGTAGTAGTACAGTATAATAAAAGAACAATCAAAGTGACATAAAATGAAAATACATTTAAAACAAAAGCAAGCAGAGGGGGAAAAAACAACAGTAGTAAAGTACAGGTAGTCCTCGGGTTACGACGGTCTCGAGTTACGACGTTTCGTGGTTACGACGCATCACCCATTTACTGTACTATGAAAAGCTTTATTTCGGCAGCGGCGGAAGAATACAGTATTGAACTGTAAGCGGTGCAGGAATACGGCGGATGGACCAGTTTTACGATAAGCGTAGCGGCAGAGGAATACTGCACTGTACAGTACTGTGAACGCGGTTTTACGTCGTAAACGGAATGTGGAATACGGCGGATGGACCGGTTTTACATCGTAAACGTAGCGGCGGAGGAATACACTGCACTGTACTGTGAACGCGGTTTTAAGTCGTAAACGGAATGCGGAATACGGCGGATGGACCGGTTTTATGTTGTAAACGTAAAGCAGCGGCGGAAAATATTGTACTGTACGCAATGCGGCAGCGGAAAATAGTGTACTGTATGTGGTGCAGTGGCGGAGGAATACTGTACTGTACGGTGAACGCGGTTTTATGTCGTAAATGGAAAACGGAATACAGGTACGGCGGATGGACCAAGGAGAACGGCGTCAACAGCATCATAGTAGGCCATTAACTCTTTTTGCCCTTCATTATGGCTCCCAAACGTATGTGTTTTTTGATAATTATGTAGGGTACTGTGTTAGGATAGGCTAAGTGCTTGGTAATACAGTACTGTACATGTTTATGGTGCAGTATGTACGTATATTCCAACTTATGTTGAAAATCGGTTTACGCCGCCGCGTAGGAATGGATCTACGTCGTAAGTCGAGGACTACCTGTATATGTACACATTCAAAGGAGTGGGTAGAAGTATAAACTTATTAACAGTTTCAATAAAGCCCATCCAGCATCCTGAAGTTAGTGCACAGGACACAATAGTTAAATAACCGTCTTTAAATTTTAAACTAAACAATAAAAAATAAAAAAATTCTGATGAAACATGCTGGCAAATACAAAACTGTCAGAATTGGTATTTTCTCAGAGAACGATCCTAATCAGAAATCTAAAAGGCCCCGGCTGCCGTCGCTGATCCGAGCGCAGTATTTTAACTGTCAACCCGAGCCTGTTGTCACTCTGCTGCCTCGGTCCCTGCAGCAACAACACTGCAGGACGACACAAGACAACCGTGCTTCCTCGTAACAAGAAAAACAAGAAGGTGAATCATTTCACTGACTTTTCACAGAGAAAACAGACTTTTAAACTGAATGTGAAAAAAAAAAATCCAAATTGGTGTTGGATTACAGTCGGTTTACCAAACTGGACTCGTGTTCTGGTGCAATCTAAGCCCACTTGTACACCAGTTGGAATCAGATGGACATCAGATGCTCGGCCATACATAGTCAGGATGGCAGCGTGCCAGGGGCGACCGTGGGCCCGGTCATTTGCAACTGCTGACTGAAAACCATGACGCAAGTCAAACTGTTTCCACATTACCTGGAAATGTGTGTTTCACCTCTAGCCCAGTCAGGAGAGCTGAGATTCTGTCAGCAGACGGGGAGCACGAAGGGCAGCTTAACTTGGTGCAGATTTTAAATACTACAGGTGGTCCCCGACTTACGAGCGAGTTCCGTTACTACGAGGTTCTCGTAAGATGAAAATCTCGTAAGTCCGTACTGACCTTTAATCGACCTTTATATAACACTCGAGCCGCCACTGAACACGTAGGTAATTACATGTAATGTAGGCATTTCAACTATCCCAACACTTTAAAACACTTTTAAACAATTTAAAACATTTATAAAAAATGTAAAAAATTAATTTCTTACTTTGAGCGAAGCTTCGCTCATCTCTTAGCTCCGCCTCGTTACGTCCGAGGTCCCCAGCTTTCTGCAGCACCACGCAGTACAAACTGTTTAAAGGAAGGACTGTTAGTACGCTAACTTCATACATTTGGAGCCAGAAAAATATTTAATAAACTTACCGAAAGCCGTTTCTCCGCGGTGTTCATTCATCCAAACAAGCTGCCCACGTTAGCTGTTGTTAGCCCCCACCAGATTAGGCCTGCTCTCGTTAGCGCTCGTTAGCGTGTAGCACATCCAAAAAAGGCTGTCGGAGCTGCTTCTCCACGTTAGCTGGTGTCCATCCGACATCTTAGGCGAGCTCCCGGACATTGAGGCGAGCTCCCGGCCGTCGGTTCGGTTTGGTTCTGGTCGGGTCCGCTTAGCATTTAGCCTAGCCTTAGCTTAGCCCATGAGCTAATGTTGTCGCGCGGCGCTTTGGGAGCGATCGCTGAGCGATCTGCTGCTGCTCCAGTCCAGACACATCCACAAAGTTCACCGAGTGTTTCCAGCTAATTTATCCGTATGAGGCAACCTCTGATCGGACGCACGGTCCTCAAAAGCCAGCAGCTCCCGGCCGCAGATGGTCCCTTCGCCGGCATGTCTAATCCCCGCCCGCTTAGCTCCGCTCGTTGCATGGTCAGGCGGCGGCGATCCGCTCGTTTTATGTCTGCCGGCTGCGCGTTGGGAGCGATCGCTAATACGCTAAAAATTGAAATAAAACATAAAAATAACAATTATACTTTATTTATAAAGCCATTTAAAACAACCACAGCTGCAACAAAGTGCTGTACACATGAAATTAAGAACATTTAAACACACAAAAAATAATAATACATTTTTTTTCATATTTTTATTAAATATGATAACCTCGTAAAGTCGGAACCTCGTAAGTCCAGACGCTCGTAAATCGGGGACTACCTATCACTCCATTGTTACATTTGTTTACAGGAGGGTAGCCGGACCCTTAAAGTCTTTAAATTTTCTCTAAAGATCAGTTTCTCAGAAGCAGTAATGACTTTATGTTGTGGTTTTGTACTAAAAAGAAATAAACTAATTCAAACGTTCACTGTATTTGTCAGTTATATTTGTTTATCATCCATCGCTGATGGCGAAAGGCAATATTGTTTTGTATTGTTTGTGTTTGTTTGTCTGGATTACGCAGAAAGATGTCAATAGATGTAAATCTACAACTGATTTAACCAGTTCAAGATGGCCGCCACTGCCAAGCAAAGTTAGCTAACACAAAAACAGCTGTATTTCAGATGATTTTACAGATCCTGAACTAACATAACATTATCAGCGTTATAATCGCTGTGAGTAGGCAGCGTGTTTCCGTCAACCCGGAAGTGTTGTTTTTTGTTTTTTCAGCTTATGTAACAGTTTTCCTCAACCTAACGTTAAACCTGACCCCCTTACCCTTGTGCCTAAACCTAACCAAGACCCTAAACCTAACCAAGACCCTAAACCTAACCAAGACCCTAAACCTAACCAAGACCCTAAACCTAACCAAGACCCTAAACCTAACGCCAGAGGCTTTACTCTAAACGTTAACACTTTACTAAAGACGGAGCCTGCTGTCATCGCTTGTAACGGTGACAACGTACCTTTAAACCTACTAGTAGGTACAGTAGGGGCATTCTGAGCGATAGGAATGGGGGTGATAATAAATGATAGGGGCCATTTAATGGACTGATAACATCCGAAGCAGGTGGTTGATGATGATCTGTTTTTTTCTGTTGTTGTTGTTTTCAGAATTTAATTCAAAATCTTACTTCTAACCTACAAAGCCCTCAACAACCTAGCTCCATCTTATATTACAGATCTTTTTATTCCATATTTTCCTAAAAGAGCACTTTACGCTCAGACTGAAGGTTTATTTGTGGTTCCTAGAGTTTCCAAAAGCAGAATGGGAGGAAGATCTTTCAGTTATCAGGCTCCTCTCTTGTGGAACCAACTTCCAGTTTCTGTCCATGAGGCTGACACATTGTCCAGTTTTAAGACTTTACTTTTTGATAAATCCTATACGTAGTTAGGGTTGGCTTGTCATGCTGCTAGGCTTAGACTACTAGGACAAATTGATATAATTTCCTTAAATGATTTGTTAAAATTGAATAGTTTTCATTTGATATTACTGTATTTCTATCTTAACATGTGATTCTTGGCCTGCCATTGTGTATCTGTTCCTCTCAAACCCAGCCAGTCGAAGCAGATGGTCGCTTGTACTGAGCCTGGTTCTGCTAAAAGTTTCTTCCTCATGAGGGAGTTTTTCCTTTCCACTGTCGCCTTCGTGCTTGTTCAAGATGAGAGTTCTGTGATGAAGTTAAATTCAAAGCAGTCTGCTCCTCAGATAAATAACATTAAATTATTATTTTTATACATGAATGTTTCTGTTCAGTGCCCTGAGACGACTTCTGTTGTGACTTGGCGTTTTATGAATAAACTGAAGTGAATTATTAGTAGTCTTTTTTGTTTATAAGGAAAGGTTAGGCGATTACTGTATTTATTTTTACTTACCTGCCTTCCCTGTGTTTGGTTCTGTTCCTGTTTTGCTCCGGCTCCGCCCACTCTCACCTGTTCCCAGGTGTTTGTTATATCTGCTCATTAGTGTTGCCCTTTCTGTGTCTGTTCCTCCTGCGACTCCCTCGTAGGAGCATCAAGTGCACTTTGCATTCCGTCTGGATCCTCCTAGTGTTTTTGTGCCTCGTCAGCACTTTTGTTTTTATTTAGTTTAATTAAAAAAATATTCAAGCCTTGCTTGGACCATGGGTTTCAAGGTCCACTGATCATGAGAAAGTTTGGTGTGGTAGTGGCTGAACATGATCCTCAACTCATGCTCTGAGTTCTACACTCTCTTTACATCTTGCTCAAAGCTTTGACATTAACTGTGGTCGGTTAGCAAAATATCTTGTGAACCACTGGACAGGTTGTTGTGTAATCACTGGATCTATGTGAGTAAATGGATGTTCTTGGTAAGTAAAAGATTAACTGTTATCCTGCTGCTGGTCAGTACAAACTACAAGCATTTTCCATTTTATGACTTAATCTAATGTTACAATAAAATGTAATCACTTTGTGTTGGTAAGAGCTAAAGACTCGGTTTGTCGTTTCTACACATGGTCTGGATAATTATGAACATTTGATCAGAGCACGGAGGAGAAAAAAACGTTAGAGAGCGATGATTCACATTATTAATATTCCACTCTTGCACTTCTTTAATGGCAATGTAAAATATAATTGAAATGTGTGAGATGAGGTAGATTTTTGTGTACAGGTGGTCCCCGACTTGCGAGCGAGTTCCGTTCCTCCGACTATCTCGTAAGATGAAAATCTCGTAAATCGGGGACTACCTGTATATAGGTATATATACCACACGAGCCGCCACTGAACACGTACATGTGCTGTAATGAACAGTTACCAAGCATTTCAACCATCCTAACATTTTAAAACACTTAAAAAAAATTATAAAAAATTAATTTCTTACTTTGAGCTGCAGCTGTTTGCCTCCGCTCCGCTGCGTTACGTCCGAGCTCTCCAGCTTTCTGTAGCACCACGCAGTCCAAACCCTTTACAGGAAGGTCTGTTAGTATGCTAACTTCATACATTTGGAGCCAGAAAAAGTTTTAACAACTTACCGAAAGCCGTCTGTGCGCGCCGCCATTAGCTGCACCTGTTACTGCCTAGCCCCTCCAACTCCGTGGTTGCTGTTGGGCATTAGCTGCACCTGTTAGCTTAGCCCATCCAAAAAGGCTGTCGGCTTTGTTTCTCCAAGTTAGCTGGGTGTCCCCCGATATCTTCGGCTTGTAGTCCGACACCGAGGCAAGCTCCAGGAACCTCTGATCGCACAAAGCCGGCTGTCAGATAGAAGCTACGAGGCTAATGTTAGCTCGTTGCTAATCCAGTCCGCAGCTTCACGCGGCGCAGTGGGGCTGCTGCTCCAGGCCTGACATCTCCGGGCAGTCCGGTTTAGCTGCACCTCCAAAAAGGCTGCCGGCTTTGTTTCTCCAAGTTAGCTTGGTGTCCCCCGATATCTTCGGCTTCCAGTGGCTCACTCGTGGGCACTGCCGAAAACTGACTGACTGCCGAAAACTGGCGGAAACTGCCGCAAAACTTTGTAAATCGGCTTAAAATTTAAGAATTATGCACTGTACTGTAATTATAATAATACTTTATTTATAAACAACCACAGCTGCAACAAAGTGCTCATGAAATTAAGAACATTTAAACAAAAACGAACAAAAAAAATTCTTTTTTTCTTCTTCATATTTTTATTAAATATGATAACCTCGTAAATCCGGAACCTCGTAAGTAAGAGCGCTCGTAAATCGGGGACCACCTGTATTTTAGTTATAATTTTTAAGACATTTGTAAAAATCCAGTTTTAAATGCCAATCAAAACATTAAGTTTTACCCTATACTGTAAAACTAGGGCTGCATTGTAATTAAAGTAATTAAAAGTAACTACGGTAGTAGTGAGGTAGTTGTACTGCTGAACGTCATGCTAAATCCAAGTAAAACCAAACACAAATGTACACCTTTCAGAACAAATTTATTATGTATGAAAATGTATAGATCAGATCTGAAAACACATGAATGTAAAAAAAAAATGTGTTTTGGGCTATATTTTTCTCTAAAAAACAAATGGACAGAAATCAGGTGTTTAATTCACAATCAATCTTTCAAAAAAAAGTCACAAAAACAGCTTCATTAAAGATTTTGAATACAAGAAATAAGTTCCTTTTTTTATTATATCCTCTTGTATAATTACAGCTTTAATAGAGCTTCATTAAAAACAAGTGGAAAATTAAGGTATTTTCTTGTTTTGAGCTTGCTAGGACGTCAATAATTCATTATTTCTTTTGGTAAAATAGTTTATAAATTGTTCTAAAGTGGTAGTTTGGATCTATTTATCACATTTCCTTTGAAAGAAATATAAAACGTGCAGAAAGTTTTACTCACCGTTCGACTTCTGACGGTGTGTGTTTCTCTGCAGCTGTCCAGCGGGGTCGAATCCCTCCGTCTCACTCGGGCATCAGTCCAAACTCCCTGTCTGGAGGAATCGGAGGTACAGGTCCGAGTCACATCGGACCCGACTACTTCAACGGGCAGCCGGTGTCAGAGCTCATCTCCCAGCTCCTCCGGGCCGAACCGTACCCCAGCAGTCGCTACGGCACCCCTTACGCCCAGGCCCAGGTGCAGGCGTCTGCGAGCGGAGCCTCCGTCATGGGCATCGACAGCATCTGCGAGCTGGCTGCCCGCCTCCTCTTCAGCACCATCGAGTGGGCCAGAAACATCCCCTACTTCCCAGAACTCCCAGTCTCAGAGCAGGTTGGTCAAGGAAGAGGAGAAAACAGAAACACACCTGTGCTTTGCTGACCTGCGTTAAAAACAGTGTCTAAGTGTAAATGGATTGTTCATACAAGCAGAGAGAATTTTTAAATGTACAATACGATCACCTTTACGTCAACAGTTCTCACTTAAAAGAAACATTCACTTGGAACCAGTACAACTACAGTATGAAACAAAAAATATAAAAATAACATTTAGACTGCTGCTCTATGAAAATCCCAGCTTTCGATAGTATAGTCATGGCTAAATCACATGTCTAGTCTCTCATTCATGTTGACTTGCAGCATGATTTAACCGGATCACCACATGAAGCACCAATGTCTCCTCGTCTCCATTTCCAGGTGGCGTTGCTGAGGCTGAGCTGGAGCGAACTTTTCATCCTGAACGCAGCTCAGTCCGCTCTGCCGCTGCACATGGCTCCTCTGCTGGCAGCGGCCGGCTTTCACTCGTCTCCCATGTCAGCCGAGCGGGTCGTGTCCTTCATGGACCAGGTCAGGGTTTTCCAGGACCAGGTGGACAAGCTGAACCGGCTGCAGGTGGACTCAGCCGAGTACAGCTGCCTTAAAGCCATCGCACTCTTTTCTCCTGGTGAGTTGGGCAGAGCGAACTGTTAGAAGTTAACATGACTAGATTCAGGGAGCTGAAGACTCAAGGTTTGACCTTTTGACCTCAAAGAAAAGAGGGAAACTTCTTTGGCAAAAAAAAATCATATTTAAATCCATTAATTGACATAATGGAATGTAATGCAATGTAATTCATTTATTTGATGGGGACAGACACACATCGACATAGACAAACTGAGTAAAACAGCAGTCCCATGTTTGCATCATAGTGCAATAGCAACAAGCTAATTTGCAGCACTTGTCCCTAGACAATCTATAGATAGATGGATAGATGGAAAGATGGATGGATGGATGGATAGATGGATGGATAGGATTTTTTTAGAAGGCTCAACAAAAGCCACAGCAAGGGAACCGTTTCATCACAGTAGCATAAAGACTGTAAAAAACAGCTAGCCTAGCTTTGTTTAAAGCAAATAATTTAGGCAACTCTAAACTAATTATAACAAGGTGCAAAAAGGTCGTGAGATAATTTTGCTGAAAGTTTAAATGTTTTGCCTTTAAAGAGCTTTGTTAAAGACATTCCTTTTTTTCAAGCCTATGCTACGCTAACTGCAGTGATTGGTAAATGTTTATCGTCCTCTGCAAAAAAGGTAAAAGCAGCTAAAATGTTTTTGCTCATGTTTGTTTCTGTCTGTTGGCAAAATATCTAATTTCTGTGAAAGTGGCTATTCATCTAAACCTCCATTTTATTTGGAGTCAACCCATTTTAAGATGGTCACCACCACCAACAGACCTTAGCCACCACGAAGAAACCTCAGCCAATTTTACATATACAGTACAGGTAGTCCCCGACTTACGAACGAGTTCCGTTCCTACGCCCATTCGCAACACGAAAATCGCCGTAAGCCAAAAATACGTCCAAACGGCACCTCATACATCCAAGCACCTCATACGTACAGTACTGTATTTTTACCAAGCACTTAGCCTATCCTAACACAGTACCCTACATAATTATCAAAAAACACATACCGTACATTTAGGAGCCATAATGAAGGAAAAAAAGAGTTAATTTCTTACTGGGAGCTGTTCATTTCTTCCTCTGTCTGTTAGCATGTTAGCTAGTGCACCTCCGAGCTCTGCAGCTTGCTTCACGAGGTCCACACCATTTACAGCAACGTCTGTTAGCATGTTAGCTCATTGCTAGCATGTTAGCTCTTTGCTCAGCTGTCCTCCGCTCCTCCTGTATTTCCACGCGCGGTCCAGAGGTCTGCTAGCCTGGCCCTCGCCTTCCTGCACAGCTCCGCTCAATTCTCATTTCCCTTCACTGCAGTCTGGGATTTCTCCCATAGACAACGATTTCTCCAGCCGATTTTTGACCGGGCCAATCAGAGAACAGAAGGCGGAGTTTTTGGCCCCTAACCCACGCCCCCACCTGTCCCAGCGCACAGCCAGCGAGCATTCGCATGTTCTCATTCAAAGCGATGCAAAGCGATGCAGGACTGTTTTATATGTGACACAAATGTATTAATTTCCCCTTCTTAATCCCTTATCTGGAGTTTTCTTTTGTTTTTTTGCCAAAAGTCAAGTGATCGCTCGCTCCCTCCTCCTCTCCCTCCGCTGAGTGAAATGAACAAGGAAATGACTGAGGTTGTCACGAGAGAATTAAAGAGTCCCATCAGATTTCCTGGTCTTCTGGTGTGTTGGACCAGCGATCCATGGTTTCATTTTATTTTATTAGAACGTTTTATTAACATATAAACACAGAATATCCAAAGGCAGCGAGAGAAAATTCAGCAGGAGGCGGAGCTGAAGTCAAGTTCAGAAGACCACGGGGGAGCGCGCAGCCAACGAGCAGCCGCATGTTCTCATTCAAAGCAATGCAAAGCGATGCAGGACTGTTTTATATGTGACACAAATGTATTAATTTCCCCTTCTTAATCCCTTATCTGGAGTTTTCTTTTGTTTTTTTGCCAAAAGTCAAGTTATCGCTCGCTCCCTCCTCCTCCTCTCCCTCCGCTGATGCTTCAGGTTGTCACGAGAGAATTAAACTCGTGTTCGTTGCTGCCCGAGTCCCATCAGATTTTCTGGTCTTCTGGTGTGTTGGACCAGTGATCCATGGTTTTATTTTTTATTTTTTATTAACATATAAACACAGAATATGCAACGGCAGCGAGAGAAAATTCAGCAGGAGGCGGAGCTGAAGTCAAGTTCAGCAGACCACGGGGGAGCAGCCATCAGCAGAGGCCACGCCTCCAGCAAGAATCGTTGTCTATGGGAGAAGTCCCAGACCCTAGTCCGAAGTGAAGTGAAGGACAAGGGTCTGGTTTTAACCAGGCTAGAGGTCTGCCTGCTCTGTAAAGCCCGAGATACACTGAAGCGTCCTCCGTATATGCGCGTATACGCGCATATTTTGTGCGTATGTTTTTGCTGCTTTACTTCAGCTCATGTTCTCCTTGTTGTAATATGAGCAGCTGCACACTGATTGGTCACTTGCTGACACGCCTACTGAAATGATTGACAGCGTTCAGTCAGCTGAAAGTGAAACCTTGAGAATGCAGCATGAGCAGCTCGCTGAGACTTCTGCGGTGTTCTGATACGGTGTTTCTACTATATATGTTATAAAAAGTTCTCTCAGAAATAAAAATAATAACAGGGAGCGCTTTTCCTGCAGCACACAGCCCACCAGGGAATATTTAAAACATCGCGCACCCAGGTAGGACCTGAATTCATTCATTTCAATCATCGAGTGAACGGAGGAAGAAGCGGTTACTTGACTTTAGGCAAAAAAACAAAAGAAAAGGCCCGATCAGCGATAAAGAAGGGGAATTTATTTCATTTGTGTAACATACAAAACAGTCCGGCGCCGGGAAGTTTATGGTCAGACACCGCGCATCGCGTATGCGCATCGCGTATGCGTAGTAAAAAAATACTTTTGCGCGTACATGCCCTGAGGGGCTACGCGGGGCTACGCTTTTGCCACAGCGTACGTACGCTGCGTATAGGCGTATCGTGAGGACGCTCGAGTGTATCTCGCCCTTTAGTTTCCACTGAGCGTGTCAGTGGAAACCCCTTCCTGTAAGTTTCAAGCTCCCCTAAGTTTTGTTTCCAGCTCCCCCTTCCCTCCTGTAAGATTTGAGCTCCCCTAAGTTTCATTTCGGTACCATATTTTCTGCTGTAAAGTCGCATAAACAGCGTAACTCGAAGCAATGCTTTTCAACGAGAGCGCGTTCGTAAAGTCGAATCGCCGTAAGTCGGGGACTACCTGTACTGAGTTAAATTTGATCTGACTGTATTTTCCGCTGTACACATCGCTCCACCCTGTAAGTCGCATCAGTCGATATTTGTCTAATGAAATGGAAAAATCCATAAATAAGTCGCTTACCGTATACGTCGCATCTATTATGCGTCACCACTGACAACCTGGAAATGTGGGCCGGTGTTGTGCCAAAAATCGATTGGCTGCCAAATGTCGGCCACGGGAGCGTGCACGGGAGCACTTTAACAAGAATTTAACAAGATTACACTTAAAAACAATTTGTTTGCTCGAAATTATAGTAAAGGTGTGTCTCAGTCTAACATTTGCTTAATGAATGCACTTTAATGGTTAAATTAGCTGCATTTAGCCGAGGAGGTGGTGCAGCTGTTTTGACGGTCGGTCCAAGTGCGAGCAGAACCAAGGTGGGGAGACTAAGCAAGTCATTGTGTCATTAATAGCTGAAGATTCTCAGTCATCCAGGACATGGTAAATTCAAAAAGTTCAAGAAAAAAGCAATAACGTATAAAGTAAGGTATAATAAATAAAGTCCAGTTGTTTTTGTCTTGAATTTTTTACAATTTGTCATTATAGCCACGTTTACCTATTACATGATACGGCATGCTATACTGCTACTACTGCTCTGCTGCCATCAAGTGGATGAAAGTGGTACTGCTTTTAAAAAAATTCCAGTCAGAATGAATCAGAATCAGAATCGGTTTATTATTGCCATTGTCAAAGAATAAAATTCACTGACTAGGAACTTGCTTTGGCATAGAGGTGCAATAAAAAGACGTAAAAATAGAATAAAAACACATGAACACACCAACCAATAAACACAATGCAGTACAGCACAATATTCACAATAATATTCACAATAAATGGCAGTGACAAATGGTGCTAGAAGATAAATGGAGTGATGATGTACAGTTTTAGGCCAGTGATAAATGTTAAGGCAGAGTTAAACAGTAACAGGATTATGAATGTTCAGAAGACTGACGGCAGATGGAAAGAAACTGTTTTTATGGCGGGAGGTTCTGGTCCGAATGGACCGAAGCCTCCTGCCTGAAGGGAGTGGATCAAAGAGTCCATGTGCAGGGTGAGAAGGGTCAGTCGTAATCCGACCAGCTCGTCCTACTGTCCTGGAGGTGTACAGATCATGGATGGATGGGAGACTACAGCCTATTACTTTCTCTGCAGAGCGCACAACACGCTGTAGTCTCTGTCTGTCCCTGGCAGTGGCCCCGGCATACCACACTGTGATGGAGGAGCAGAGGATGGACTCAATGATGGCCGTGTAGAACTGCACCATCAGCTTGGCCGGCAGCTTGGCTTTCCTCAGCTGCCGCAGGAAGTACATCCTCTGCTGAGCCTTCTTGATGAGGGAGCTGATGTTCAGCTCCCACTTGAGGTCTCGGGTGATGGTCACACCCAGAAACCGGTAGGAGTCCACAGTGATGACGGGGGTATTGTTGAGGGTGAGGGGGGGCAGAGGGGCTGTGACTCTCCTGAAATCCACGATCATCTCCACCGTCTTCTGGGCATTGAGCTCCAGGTTGTTGTCGCTGCACCAGGTCACCAGCCGGTTCACCTCCCTCCTGTAGGCAGACTCATCACCATCAGAGATGAGCCCAATGAGGGTGGTGTCATCCGCAAACTTAACCAGTTGTACGGAGTCATGACTGGAGGTGCAGCAGTTGGTGTACAGGGAGAAGAGCAGAGGGGAAAGTACACAGCCTTGTGGTGATCCTGTGTTTAGAGTCCGAGTGTCCGAGACAGTTTTCCCCAGCCGCACGCACTGACTCCGATCTGTTAGGAAGTCTATGATCCACCTGCAGGTGGAGTCAGGCACATGGAGCAGAGAAAGCTTGTCTCTGAGCAGAGCAGGAAGGATGGTGTTGAATGCAGAGCTGAAGTCTACAAACAGGATCGTAGCGTAGGTCCCTGAGAGTCCAGATGCTGCAGGATGAAGTGGAGGGCCAGGTTCATGGCGTCATCTACAGACCTGTTGGCTCTGTAGGCAAACTGCAGAGGGTCCAGAAGGGGGTTGCTGATGGACTTGAGGTGGGGTAAAACCAGGCCTTCAAAAGTTTTCATGACTACAGACGTGAGAGCCACAGGCCTGTAGTCATTTAGTCCTGTAACATGTGGCTTTTTGGGAACGGGGACGATGATGGAGGACTTGAGACAGGCTGGGATGTGGCATGACTCCAGAGATGAGTTGAAGATTCTTGTGAAGACGGGGGCCAACTCATCTGCACAGTGTCTCAGGGTGGAGGGGGACACACAGTCCGGACCAGCAGCTTTTGCGTGTTTTCAGCTTTTTAAACTGCCTGCTCACATCCCCCTCCTGAACTGTAAGTGGATATGGGGGAGATGGGGGATGGGGGCAATGAGAGGGGGGGTGAAGGTCACAGAACTTAGGAACAATGTGGCAATCAGGGGTGATTAAGCCTGAAGNATATAAAAAGTAGTGTAATGTGTTTTGTATTAGATTTAGAAAAAATAGAAAGAGTTATTCATTTTGTTCTGTTACTCAGGATTATTTTTGATTGAACTAATTGTTTGAAAAAAGGGGCGGATATAATAAGATGTTTTGTTCTTTCTGCTACCTTTCATTTATTTAATATATTTTGTATGTTATTGTTTATGGGATTGTTTTGTATTGTACTTTTAAAAAAGAAGACATTTCATAAATGAATAAATTAATAGTCTTTCAGCACCAGACAATGCTTTTCATTATAGAAAATGTTGGTGTATTTGTATTGTGGTGGGATTTTTATTTTTATTTTTTATGTTTAATTTGCACAAAATTTAATTTGTACAACATTCTCGTCAACAGCAGTGATAAACTGGTTTATATATATTTTTTAAAGTTGAATTTTCACATACCCAGTACTTCTACGCCTTCAAGTTGCCAAATGAATAATAGATTTTAATGGTAAGCTGCGTGAAACCAGGCAAGTTTCTTGAACTTAAGTTGAACTAAAATTAGATTGAAGTCACAGCTTCATCCAAATCAGTGATCGATTTCTTAATAATAATAATAATAATAAATTCAATTTATACCGCACTTTTCATTAATAAAAATCTCAAAGTGCTACAACAATAAAACAAGTGATAAAATCAATAATGGTATCAACTAAGATTAAAGACAGAATCATGTGGAGGCAGAATAGGCCTGCTTAAAAAATAAAAAAATAAAAAAATAAATAAAACAAGTGATAAAATCAAGTAAAATCAATAATACTATCAACCAAGATCAAAGATAAAATCATGCGGAGGCAGAATAGGCTTGCTTAAAAAGAAAAGTCTTTAAACCGCTTTTAAAGTCAACCAGTGACTGTGGAGCTCTCAGGCAGTCAGGGAGGGAGTTCCATAGGCGGGGGGCAGCCACACAGAATGCCCTGTCTCCCATGGTCCTTAATTTGGTTCGTGGAATGTGAAGTAGATTACTGTTCTGTGATCGTAGAGACCGGGTGGATGAATATGGTGCAAGAATGTCCTTTAGATAGTCAGGTGAAGTTCCGTGTAAGCATTGGTGTGTAATGAGAGCAGTTTTGTATTGAATTCTGTAGGTGACAGGAAGCCAATGGAGGTTATGAAGAATGGGTGTAATATGTTCAAATTTACGAGCTCTCAATAAAATCCTTGCTGCACTGTTTTGAATATATTGAAGTTTCTGAAGATTTTTGCCAGGGATTCCAATAAACAGGGAGTTGCAGTAGTCGAGCCTGGAGGAGACAAAGGCATGGACGAGTTTCTCAGCATCAGAAAAAGTCAGAGATGGGCGAAGTCTGGAGATGTTTCGAAGATGGAAGAAGCAGGTTTTAAACAGATACTTAATGTGATTTTCAAATGTAAGATGAGAGTCCATTTTTATTCCAAGATTTGTAACAGAGGTGGAGAGGGGGATGTCTTGACCAGAGAAGGAGATTGTTGTTAAAGTTGATGTTTGTATCTGGTGAGGGGTGCCAATCATTATGGCCTCAGTCTTGGAGCAGTTTAATTGAAGAAAGTTCTGATTCATCCATGCCCTTATTTCCTCCAGGCAGGTAGAGAGGGCAGTGAGTGAAGATGGAGATGGGGATGATGAGGATGATCCAGTCCTGATGTAAAGCTGTGTGTCGTCGGCATAGCAGTGAAAAGAAATGTTGAACTGATTAATAATTTGACCTAAAGGCAGCATGTAAAGGGAAAACAGCAGGGGCCCCAGAACTGACCCTTGAGGGACACCACAGGAGACACCGACTGTCTGGGAAGTGGCATTGCCAAGACTAACGCATTCCAGCCTATCGGAGAGGAAAGATTTGAACCAGTCCAGGACAGTGTCACAGAGACCGACCTCCACATGAAGACGGTGGAGGAGGATATTATGGTCCACAGTGTCGAAGGCTGCAGTGAGGTCAAGGAGGACAAGGACGGAGGGAGAGCCAGTGTCAGCAGCCATGAGGATATCATTTGTAACTCTCAGTAATGCAGTCTCAGTACTGTGAGCTACTCTGAATCCCGACTGGAACTTCTCGTACAGAGAGTGTTGCTGTAGGTGGTCCTGCAGCTGAGCAGCAACTGCTTTTTCCAGCACTTTAGACAGAAACGGGAGGTGGGAAATTGGGCGGTAATTAGAAAAAATGTCGGGATCCAAATTAGATTTTTTCAGAAGAGGCCTAATGATGGCAGTTTTTAGAGGCAGTGGAACATGACCAGATTGTAGAGACTGATTTATTATTTGTGTGATTAATGGGCTAATTGCAGAGTGATTGGATTTTATGAGAGATGAGGGGAAGGGATCCAGGGCGCAGGATGAAGGCTTCATTTTCTTTATGATGGACTCCACCTCACTCTGAACAACCTCATCAAAGCTGCTCAGGGACCCAGGATGCAGACGGGTAGATGGTAAACGAAGATCAGGGAGTTTGTGAAGCTGAGATCTGATTGTGTCAATTTTGTTTTTAAATGATGAAAGGAACAGGTCGCATTTTTGAACACATTCCTCAGAAGTTTGTTTTGTTCTTCACTAAGATGTGAATAAAGTTGAATCTTTTTCTCTTATTTTATGAGATGATGTTATATATGAAAAACTTGCAAAAATAAATATAATTAAAACAAACTATTGATAGATTACAAAGTATTTAAATAAACGTGGAATCTTTTGCAACATTGCATCCTCAATCACAGAAAAAGCTTAGGCATTAACACATCTTTCTTTATTGTCTTACAAATATTAAGTTATCCACAAAAATAAAATAACTTAGATAATATCCATATTAAAACATAAAAAATACAAACATACATTACACTTAACATTTGAAACAAACGCACGTTGCAAATAATTTCCCAGAGATTTCCTGGACACAGTTTTGTATGTGCAAACTACTTATCAGAATGAAAACAATCTTTTTCACTGGAAGCATAATCCCACTTTTTTTTCTGTTTTAAACTCAGAAACCTTGACTTAAAATAAATTACACCATCTGATAAGAAGCTCTACTCATACAAGGTGAGACCAAATATGATCTTGTAAAAACACACAAGCAGAAATCCTCATCACCGTTCTTCTTGTTACACTGAAGTTGACACTGGGATATCTGTGTTGCACACATTGAAGAAGGGTAAAGATGGTGCGTGTGAATATAAAACAACGAGCTTAAAGCACTGCCCACAGGACATTGCATCACAAAACAGGAAACACTTTGATTAATGTCACTTAAGGATGTTTATAGCGTGTGCAACTGGAGCTGGTTCATGTGCGCTCAGTTTCCTGTGGCACCTAAACATTAATGTTGACATATGTGCTGCATTATTCATTTTTTTATTTACAGTGTTGTTCAGATTGTGTTTTAAGATGAAAAATCTGCTTGTTAAGTGATAATCTGAATTTTGCACACTGACAGTCCTACATAACAACACATAAACCACACGTGGCACATTTTGGATAAATTAGTTCATGTAACTGTGCCGTTATGCGATTGTCTGAGAAAAGTGTCAACAACTTCGTTTTAGTGGTTTCACACTGTCATATTCAAGTGACTCTATATGTTGAATGTTTTGTGTATAAAAGTGGTAATTTTACTAAAAAACTGTCCATTCCTTAGAAGTACTAAGCTTTCGTTGCAACAGTTTTTATCAATAAGACGACCTAATCTTAAGATCCAATTATTCACTTTTTTTCTTTTCAAAATGAGCACTTGTGTCACTGAAAGGATGTCACAGTGGTTGACAGTTTATATTTTATTACATACAATATTGTGAACCTTTTCAAAGCAATACAAAGCTGGACTTGCTACACTGAATGTGCAACCATGCAGCTTCTAGAAATAAATATTTCTGATACTTTACTCTTTCAGCCAGATATAAAACCTGTAAGTGCTCAAACACAGTCTGTTATTTTTGTGTGTGTGTGAGATCTTGCAAAGATATCTACATTTGTGTCTTTATGTTGTGGATGTGAGACAGCAAAAAATATCTGGCTAGATTTATCGGTAAGTCAGTGTTGGTTCATTAGCAGTTAGCTTTGCGCTATTTATATTTTATTTTTGCAAACTTTGAATCTGATGCAGCTGTGTGCATGTGAACATAACTTTTTTTTTCATTTCAGATGTCCATCTTAGATATATTTATGATCTTTAAACTCAAGGCAACTGCAATACACATCTCATTTTTCGGAGTTATGGCGTCTTATCCTGCATGTGCTCACACTTTACCGACAACACTTGTTTCTTTTTGCAGGCTCAACTGCTTCACGCTTTCTTTTTGAACTGTTCTGCAAAGACAAAACTGCAGTCCATCGCAAGAAGTTCGGGGCATGTGTATTACAGTCATTTCCCCTTTTTTAGTGAAACACTTTGGGTTGAAAAACAATGTCTTTCCTAACTCTTTTTTAAAATTTTTATTATTCTTCTTCTTCATTTACAGACACTGACCCACTCTGTTATCCTGCACTCTTCACAGACCACATAGCAGCACCAGTGAAATTTGCAGTTGCAACGTTCGCTCCGTGTTTGCTGCAGAATGTTGTGGCCCCTCCCACAGCACAGACTCTCACAGTTGTCCATGCCGTGGCTAGTCTTGTTGCAGATCCGACCCTGTGTGCCCCACGAGTCCGAACCCAGGTCCTGCTCACAAAAATCTGGCGATTTTTCGAAGTAAACCAGCTCTTTGCTGCTTGGCCGCCGTCGATGCGAGTGGTGGTTGTGATTGTGATGTTGGTGATGGTTGTGGTTGTTGTGGTTGTTATGGTTGGAGTGGTCCAGCTGTCCGTTGTTCCGGTTGTGAGCCTTGATGAGTGTGGCGATGTGGAAGCGCTCCTTTAGAATTGAACCCACCGCTCTGAACTCCGGAGTGACCTGCCAGCAGGTCTTTAGCTGGCAGCTCCCTGATGTCCCATGGCACTTGCACTTCCTTCTCATGTTGTCGACAACCACCTGCAATAAAAAGAGACAAAGAAAAAGGTGAATGAACTGCACTTATATATCTTATCAAGATACTCATAGTGCTTTACACTACAACCTGTGCACTCATTTACTCATTCATACAGCACTCTACTGTCTGTACAAAGACTAATCAGTGCTTTATCACATTCATACACCAATGGGACACACATCGGAGGCAATGGGGGCTTCAGTGTCCTGCCCAGGGACACTTCAGCATGTGACTGATTTCGGAATCGAACCCCTAGCTCTTGCAATGGGGGATGACTGCTCTAACTGCTCTAACTGCTCTATTGTATAAGACAATCATTATTCCACACTTAATTTATTGTATTGATGTTTGGGGGAAAGCGTGTAAAACAATCACAAAGCCTATTTTTGTATTACAGAAAAGAGCTGTAAGAATTATCACTAGAAAACATTACCGTCATCCATCTAGTACATTATTTTATCAACTGAAGTTATTGAAGTTCCATGATTTGGTAGATTATAATGTTTTATCAGTTATGTATAGGGCTCAGAATAACGCATTACCTTTAAATATCCAAATGCATTTTGTTAAAAGACAAAGTTGTTATAATCTTAAGGGGACAGAGTTGTTTGTAAAACCAAAATTCAGAACTAGTTTGAAGGGACGGTCTACCTCAATCCAGGGAATTGGATTATGGAATGGTTTGGAGAATGATGTTAAAAATGCCAAGTCAATGTTTACATTTAATAAAATGATCAAAACTAATTTGTTAAAAATAAATATATGAAGAAGCGTAGTGTGTATTGTATTAGTTAGAAAATTAGAAAGAGTTATTCATTTTGTTCTGTTGGTTGAAGATTATTATTGTTTGAACTTGTTTGAAAAAAGGGGCAGATATAATAAGATTTTTTTCTTCTTTCTGCTACCTTTCTTTTTTTAAAATATATTTTGTACATTATCATTTATTGGATTGTTTTGTATTGTGTTTGTTGTGTAAAAAAATGAACAAATTTAATAAACATAAACATGAACATAAACCACTCAGCCACAGTTGCCCCAAGAAAAAAAGAAGAAGCATGGAATGGGAATGGAATAGAGATGCAGAGAAAGAAGAAAATTAATCAAATGTATTAATTTATTTAGATGTTGGCTTTTGAGTTTACCATATACTGTGATGGTATGTAAGAAAAAAATAGCTTTTCATTTCTTTCAAACAAGATTCCACAGCACATTAAATGACACAACACCACTGAAAAAAATGTTGCTTTCACATTAAGAAATCCAGGTGGTCTTTCTCTAAGTATGTGGTTAAACGTCCTGATATCAAATAACATGATGGATGCAGGCATTACCCAAACAAACACGAGTGTCATTTTTCATTTTTTTGGCATCAACTAATGACCCTGAGGGTGACCCACATGTAGCAGCACATTACCCATCAGGGCATATAATATTTACATTTTTTTTTCTCTTTAATACTTTAATCCCATCCAGTGGAACTCAAAACCCAAATATCACTGGAAATGGAAAGCAAGTGCAACTCGAGAAAGTTGGCATAATGTTCTGTAACGTAGGAACTCTATTTACAGTTGGATTCTTCTATGAAGTCCATGAACAAGAAAATAAAAAATAAACAAATATGTATTTTTTTAGAGCATTAGCAGGAACAACTAATCCATCCCTTCATTGGTGCCCAGACATAAACAGATACAAACGGGCAAATCTTCCATGGCATAAAACCGTCTACCTCTATAATGTCTGTATGTGTGTGTTTATCAGTCGGCACCAGTCTCAAACTTTAAGATCCAATTATCAACAGGAACACCAGGCCACCCAGAGCACTCACAGATGCTACTGCTGCCGCCCCTATCAGCAGGCACACGCATACCTTGGGCATTTAAGTCATCCTGAACATGTACTAACAGAACAAGGACACGGGGACCAATATGACAGTGAGAATGCATGGGTGCTGCTTGTGTGTGTTCATGTCATACTTGTGTCTAAATGGGTGATATATTTGATGTATTCCCCAAAGTCCATGCTCAGTCTGATGTATTGCACGCCAAAGTGTGTGCATCAAAAGGATGTGTATGAAATTATATATTTCAGGAATACTTGGCCAGTTTAGAAACAACAATGGCTCTGGTGTGAGAAAACTTTCCTCTTCAACTGCACAGCGTCCCTGACATATTGTACATGCCAGGTGTTCTTTAAAACTGTTAACACACAAACCACAGCAATAGTATAGGTGGCGTTATTTCCCATTAAACAAGAGTCAAAGTTATTA